>CAEMYA010000010.1:7337985-7364391 GCA_903131615.1 Diplodus sargus
TGCAGAGAGGTAAGAGGCCGTTTACGTAATGGAATATTATTGTGGTGCGGTTTTTTTTTTAATTTTATCTGCGGACTTTTACGAACGCGCGCTTCATCACGCGGCGCCGCCGTCGCCATCACCCGCCTGGTGTCCGCCGAGGGGTCCGCGGAGGTGGAGGTGAACGCGAACACGTAGCTCCGTTAAAACATGCCACTCCCTGCAAGAGCATACTGATGCCCTGAGCAGACCTCTGCTCAATGATTAACATGGAAGTATGATTTTTTATTTTATGTTAAATTAATATGGATGCTGCTTAGATTAATGCGCTTTTATAACATCTGTAATATACAAATGCATGCCTGTTTTTGTCTTTGTTTGTTTTTTTGTTTGTTTTTTCAGCACATATGCCTGCTTTTACGCTTTATTTGGGTAATTTGTCCAATAGCACTTGTCATATTTATCCTGATCTGCAGAGAGTTCAAACACACCAGGAGGAGGTGCAGCACTGTTATGACATTCCACACTAACACAGGCAACTATCATATAATATCACGTAAAAGCAGATCCTGTAGGCTGTATCGTGGTTATTCAATATTATAAAGCAGGCTACAGGCTGCCAGAGGTCACTTAGACTCAGTGTTGAGCACCACATGGTGCAGAAACAGAGGATTCTGGTCAGGGATGCCTTGGAGTTGGCTCCAGTGTGTGTGTGTGTGTGTGTGTGTGTGTGTGTGTGTGTGTGTGTATGTGTGTATGTGGGCAGGCTGAGGTCACTCTCATGCCTCTGAAACCCGCATTGCTGATGTGGGCTCGTGTCCAGTGAAGAGATATTTAATAGGGTGTATCATCAGGTCCCCCCCCCCCCCCCCCCAAAGGCAGAGCTCCACCATCGGAACTGGAAAACTGACCTCTGTTCAGCGATTGCAGAGCAACAGCTTGTTAACAAGTGTCCACGGTGAACGCCGCAAAAGCTGAGGAGATCATAGGGTTGTGGTAACACGGTTCATTCAGAGGACAACATCCAGAAAAAAACAGAACAAGAAAACAAACAAACTAGGTGTCCCGTTTCTTCCCTGTTTGGCATTTCAAAGGAAGATGGGAATGCCTCGGGGCAGATGCCGGTTGTGTAATAATCCCATCTGTCATTGTCATTTTTTTTTTAGCTGTCATCAACAGGCAGAACGCCTCACTACATGGGCACTAACCTCTAGGTGTTTCTTTTTGCGAAATCAATGAAAACGTGCACAAGTGTCGGATACCTTGTCGTACATTTTGTCCAGATTGGAGCAATGCAGTAAACACTTGTTTAGAGGACATTTAAGTCAAGAGCTCCCATCTATTTCAACGCACAAAAGGCTCGGTTACGATTTAACATGATACCTCCTTGACAAACGAGTCGCCATCTATTCAGGTTTACTCAGAATGTTGGAGATCATCACCCCTTTAAAGTGTTTTACTGCATTTTTTTTTTCACATCTATCTCACTCCAGTCACCTGTAGATAAATTAATGGTAAAATCAGTACAAGCTGCTTCACTACCAACCAGTTAGTAAGTCATTTAGTGTTGGACTTCTGTAGGTTTTTGGGACTGAGAAGAGACAGATTGTCTAAAAAAAGGCTGGTCAACATGGGAGCAACAGAGGACAAGATATTCTAAATTTGTTTCAGCTGCAGTAGTTTCATTTGACCTTTCCTGCTCAGTCTCTGGAACTCCGTGCCTCTGTACTTTGTACCACACATCGAGATTGATCTAACCACTTGGACACTTTCGGACAATAGCTGCCGGCCAGTGTCTGGGCTGTCATTGAGCTGCCGGGGCTTTAGTTTTAAAGGTGTGTCCCTCGCTGTTTGCACTGGATGGCCCATGAGTGTGAGATTACAGAGTTGCTGTTCAGCTAAATACATAATTTAGTAAATGAGAAGACGAACAGAAAAAGAAAGGGAAAGCCGCTTGAGCCTGTCCAGGGCTCCCGGGGTTCGTCATTGTCATGTGCAACTTTTGTATCAGATCATAAGTGGTTATATCGGCGGGGGTGGTGCGAAAATGATAACCAAACACTGTTTTCTCCCAACACCAGTTTGTACATCCGCTGTTCTGAGTCTTCTGTTTTCCCTCTCCGGATGACAAATTCAGACTACTGCCACCTGTCGGCATGGAGTGGTACCCCCCCTCACGCAGATGGCCGACGGCTGTAGTCTTTGCGTTGTTTTCAAGTCCAGCTTTTTGGCCAAGACACGGGCGACGGGAGGCAACACGACAGCTTGCCGTCGTTGCTGATCACAGTTCGGCGTGTCACGTCCCTTAAACAACAAAAAATGGCGACATCCTCAGGGTTAAGCTGTTATTTATGTGTAAAACTGGGGGAATGCCCCTTTTGTGCAGACTCATAACGCGTCTGTGCTCTGTAGAAACGGCGTGCGTGCTTGTTTTTGTTGTCAGATGGACCTTGGTGTGAGTCAGTCCTGCTGAATCATGTCAGTAGGTAAGAAAACAAGGCCGCAGCCAAAACCTTTGTACATTATGTAAGGGTGTCCGGCGTTGTCGTTTGCCAAGGGATCGGTTTTCCTTTCGCCTGTTGGAAATGAATTAAAAATGAGGGGTTCGCTGCTGTGAATTAAGCCTGAGACGTGTGCGCTCGCAGCTCCTTTCTTTTTTCGCATGCGCGCCGGTGTAGCTACACGAACGAGGTGTCACTCAGTCCGGAGACGCTCGAGAGGGTCACAAGGTCAAACAGCCATCTTGCTGAAGTCCTCTTGAGCTAGACGGTGAACACTTTCCCTCGCTGCCCTCATGCTGCCGAGACATACACGGTGATTATGATCCCCCTTCCTGACTGCAGACATGGGGAGGGTTTCTGTCAGAGGTGTGCCTTTTTTAACTTTTAAAAGTACCACCATGCAGCAGCAGGTTATGATTTTAGTATGACGCATCACTTGATGAGAGCTTATAGTTTTATCATGCTTATTTAAAAAAAAAAAAAAAGTGAATTAGTTAGAATTAGCGATTAAGCCCTTTGTGCTTTGGCGCAGAAAAATAAACTTCGAGGGCAGATTTTGTGTTTGTCCTTTAATTCTCTCTGTAATCCCCCCGAGACGCCTTAAGAATTTGAAATCTTGTACAGTCTGTGTCGCCGGATTGTTCGCTCTCTGAGGCCGGCAGTTCTCTGCTGTGTGAGGGAAAACCATCAAAGGAGCGCCGGCGGCCTATAGAGTAAAGAGGGGAGGTCACATCTTTGAGTGTGCCTTTGGCCTCAGGAGCATTTTACAGTGTATACTCTGCACACACACGCGCACACACACACACACACACACGCTCATTCACGAGGGAAGAAAACCACGAAGCTCCAAACTCGTCCACTCTCTCTCTCTCTCTCCCTCTGAGCAGCATCTGTGTCCATGTTGTCAGCTGCGTTCTCCCTCGAGCCTTCTGAGGGAGAACATTAAAGAAAGCAGGACGGACGGTCGCGTCATTCGATGTATTTAAAGAGAGGTCGTAAAGTTTGTTTAACATAATGCTTCCAAAGAAATAACAGGAAATCCTTGGGGTGTGTGACAACATCGTCTGATATTGCAGTGAAGATAAAACTTGTGATAAATAAACAAAAATCTAAGTGCCTGTGTTTGCTCTTGTCGTCAATTTGACGCCATTAGTTATAGGCTTAGCTGAGGCTCAAACATTTGCATGCTGGGTAAGAGTGCTTGGTGCAGTTAAATAAAACGATTGTTCTTGTTTGTAACATTTCAACAGTCATTTGAGATGTGTTTATGGCAAAATATTAGTTTTTCCTCTTACGGCTCCTGCTTTGTTCATGGATTGTGTATATGTTTAGCTGGTAAAAGTGTATCATGAGTCTTGTACGGTTGTTTTGGAAACCATACACTGAAATAAGCAATATCAACCAAATATGAATGAATGAGAGAATGAATGAATGAATGAATGAAAGAGTATGTTTAATTTTGTTTCTGACCTGAATTTATTTTTTTTAGCGGAACAGTCTTGACTTTGAATTCAGAAACCACAGATGGACACACACTTTTGGACTTTGAACATTTCAGAATAGTCGTTTCTTCAGCATTTGAAGTACCGTTTTTTTCTTGTCTTCCTCCACAAATGCTTGAAAGGTGCAATATGTAAGATTTTCTGTGGGTAACATTAAAAAATGACCTACAGAATGTGAAGAAATTACAGTTTTTTGATGTTATGATGTCTCCAATATACGTTGTGTACAGAAACATCTACTGGAGTTAACTTACCGGCAAACCAAAGCTCCTGTGCTAGAGATGTAAACACCAACACTGCCCCGGTTCCAGAAACTCCAAGTACAGACCGCTAGCTGCACAGCTAACTGAGCTAACTAGCTAGCGAGAGCTAAAGTTAGCAGCCGTTAGCAGTTACTTTGTTGGTATCCTTTCACCTATCTGTTTTAAGAAGAGTGAATAACATATTTACTTTCATACTGCACCCTTAAAAGTTACATTGTATTGCTTTAACTCAGGTTTTCATGTAAAATTATAATATGGAACATGTCAGCGTAAGAATGTCTAAAAGCGATTACACCATCGATCTGTATTTTGCTAAGTTGTATACTTATACCATCCCAAATGTTTCCAACGATATTTAAACCCTGAGAAATATGTCATTTTATTCAAGGTAGCGTGTTTTATTTGGCTCTGCGTCGCTAAAACTTCCAGGTAAAGGCCAGATGGCTTGTCAGAGAGTGAGGAAGCTGCTGAATGTGACTAAACATAAAAATACAACTTTAATCAGCAATGGTGGCTGTTTAAGATGGAAGGAAACAACTCTCATGATCCCACGCTTCTTCACAACATCATCAAACTCCCCTTCTGTTTTCATTGTTTTGATTGAGAGACCTCTAGAGGCAGAAATTACACTGTGTGTGTTTAAATCAAGGAAGGACCTGTATAGCTAATCTCCTGTTGTGTATTACCTCACATGTTCCCAATGTGTGGGAGCCACAATGATAGAGTAAACAGGAAACTCTTTGTCCATAAACATCTTTGTGATGACTGCCCGTCTCTGCGGGTCAGTGAGGCTGAAATGATGTCCCACAAGTTCTGTTGTTGCAAGTTTGCCTCGTGACTTTGTTCAGTGGCTTACGCTGACCTTGAGTCAGCCTAAACAGGAACAGTTTATCGTGTTTGTATCGCAGCAGAAGACAAACGGCATCTCATCACCGAGAACCTTCGTCCGCCATTTCCATCTCTGCATCCGCATAATTCAGCCTAATTCAAATGTCAGCGGCCCTCGTTTCTGCAGCTTTTTGGTGGATAGGTGATCTGATTCAGGATGATGATGATGAGGATCTGTAACAATGCACGGATGATGCTCTGCGCAGATTGTGAGCGGGGTGACCGGAGTGAGAGAACATTATCTGTGATAAGTCAGATGCTGAAGAGAAAAAGAAAAAGAATAAAAGGGAGCCGAAAGTGCTCGGGCCCCGGCGTTGGCTTTATATGGGCGTGCTTATCTCAAAAGTAATCTCGGGTTGTCTTGCCAGAATATTTGGGCCGATGAGGAACGTAACCGGTCCAAAACTAGTCCGAGTGGTATTTCTGATTGGGCCTAAACCGACCCAAGTCTGATCCTCTAAATCTTAGTCAAATCTGGCAGCCATGTATGGCCCGGAACTAGCTCACATTTGGTCCTTTGGTGCCAAAAACACAGGAAACGCTCAGCAGATAAAACACTGTTTGTATAATGCGATGTAAAAATTGGTCCAGTCTTAAAGCAGATTAATTGCACGTATGTTTAAAATTGGCTCCACTGATGAATTGTGGTTCTCGGGGGAAAAAAACTCAAACTTTTGCAAAGTCCTCCATCGTTTATGTTTGTGTGCGTATAGATTCCATTTTGTTTGCATGTATCACTTCCTGTTGATATAATCTTCTATAGACTCTGATTTCAAATGAACAGCCTGTTCACAATTCTGAACATGCTGATGGAAAGCATCCCCTCACTGTTACAACACATCTAAGTTGTTAGGCAGCCAATTGTGTCGTTGAATTTCTTTGCCGTGCGTCTTTGTCAGTATGAAGCGATAAATCCAAACTGAGCCATGATTTTAAAAAAAAACACTCATACATGAATCGGTGTCCCTGTGTGTGCTCGAGCATGCGTACATGTGACTGTGTACAGGCGGTATGTTCGCTGCGAGCTCTCCTGAAGGTGTTATGTGTGTTCGTTTGATGTCTTCATATGTGGGAATTAGTTCTATATATAAACAGCAGTGCAGCGTGTGTTCATCGCAGAGGTTCGGCGCTTTGGTTGAGAGAGCCGGCCTGTGGATAACGGAGAGGAAGGAAATTCAAGGCGATTTGGATCCCGAAAAAGCTATGTTTGTTGGAATATTAAACGAAAAAACCATGCAGAGGGAGGACTGAGCCCTTTGCAAATTGTTGCTGGGAAAGTTGCCTGTAGGACTTTACTCAACACAGAAGGCCGGCGCTGCGTTCTTTCTTTATTGTAAGTCTGCAAACAAAAGATTCCATGAGAGATTCAAGCTTGAAATTAAGAGTCACTACTGGAGACAGTTTTCACTCGCTGAATGCTGGGAAAAATAAAGAGTTACCAGAGGGCCAAGTGTTTGATGGTCACGTTATAGAGGAGTGACGATTTGCTGCTGCTGCTGCCACTTCCACCGTCACTGTCCGGCCTTGAGGAGAATTTCTCTGGGCGGGAAACAGTTTGTAAGAGCTGTATGGATGCTGTGGCTGTGACTCAGTCATCGTGTCCTCTGTGCTGCCTCGGATACAGAAAGCTCCACCAACACCTCTCATCTGGCCAGGTCACAATCCTCTAGTTTTTCTGGAGGAAGAAGATGGCCAATTTTATCACATCATCTTTTGTGAGGCATTGATAATTATGTTACTGACTTGTCCTACTTAACTCATCAACTTACCAATATATTGACATGACGTCAGATACGACCCAATGAATAGCAGCAAGAAGGAATTAGCCGTATATTGCCTGTACAGGAACGAATGACTCCCTATACCCCCGTATAAAAACACCTTTTGCAGCAGCAGCTAGCACAGAAGCAGTTTTGAGTACCTTGCCAGGTTTTTACTTGTGTGTCCGTTCTTTGTCAGTGTAATAACATCACAACCACGTAAGATACGGTTTTGAAACTTCAAAAGTGTGGTCCAGCATTTGTTTGGTGCAGTCAGAAAACTTTACAGGTGTGTAGTTGAGCTCAAAATGATGACCCTGGTGTTTGACCGTTGAGAACTGAGTGTTGATGTAATAAGAGGTAGTCAGAATGTCCACATGTTGACCGGGGTCAGGGCGGATGTGATCCTATCGCTAGATTTGTCTCTATTTTTAGATTGTTTCATGCTAAAATTCCGATGTCTAGTAACACAATAGTACCATTAATTGCTATTTTTTTTCATGGCAGCAGGCCTACCTTACGTGTTGGAATCTTTGTTTCGCTTCTAAAAGATGTTGATATTTTATCTCGCCCTTAAAGACTCCTTAGTCTTCCTGACATGTTTTTCCTTGGCAACAACTTATTGATTCCGCTCCTTCGCATTGTTTATTATTGAGCTGCTTTCTCTGGTAACTTATTAAATATTTGTTTCGTACATTTCTAAAGAGATTTGCCAGCAGATGCCTTCCAAGAGGATCTTTACATCTTTCTGAGCAAAAGGCTGTTTTAACAGATAATTCCAGCATGAAATAGACAAAAACAGCTGTTTGCCGTGTGCCCTGCATTTCTATGATGTTGTTGCGTTATGGTGCATCGGCCAAAATATGTCGCAGCTGAACACAGAGATGCAGCGCCTCGGCAGAGCTGCAGTTGAAAAAGAAAATGCATTGCATCTAAAATATCAACACTAATCATCAGTTTATGGTGCCAAAGGGCAAGAATGTCTTTTCTTTACTCTGAAATTATCATATGTAATGATGTGCTGCTGCAAGACGAGCCTGCTATTCATGACGATTTGAACATATCCGCAAGAATAGCACATAAATACAACTCTAACTCTCTGTATGCAGGGAGGCGGGCCTGGCACTGCAGTGTTACATAAATCCAGACTCTTTTGTGCATCCCTGTTAAAAGAATGATGAAGCATATAGCTCCTGTAGCCTTTACCCTGCCTCTGGCCATCACTGTGGGATTGATATAAACGTGAAGATCATAGTTTTATCTTTCTTCGTCTTCCAGAACGTGAAATGGTTCTTTAAATAGATGATAATCTATAATCGTATCATATTTCATGGCCTATTCTATGGTCTGACTCGACGGCGTGCCAGTATGGCGACATCTTTTAATTGGTCTGGGGTTGCATGAATCACCTCTTGCTCTCTTTGCTCTCTGGGCCTGATTATGAAAGCCCGCTGCTGCCTAATGGAGACAGAATGAGTTGTCTGCGCTGTCTATCACCGCATCTCCTCCGCCTCAACCTCCGTTCTCCCCCGGTCCTCTCCGTCAAATCAGTCACAACTCCCTCATCCATCTGCTCTTTGTGTCTCATGCCTGTGACCTTATTGCTCATGTCGGAGGCTGTGTGACGGGCAGGCCGGGTCACAGAGATCCAAACCCCTCGGTGTGTTTCCAGTTCGATTTTATAACATAAAATAACTCTCGGTGAGGATTTTTAATAGATATTTAGAGAGTAATATTATGACACAGCTTGTTTTTAAATTGCTATTTTTGTGACATTACTGACAGGTCAGATTTTAAATAAGCTCCTGATATTGTATCTGCTCAGGTTTTGACTTAATATGTGAGACTGGGCAATCACAATGCAGCTTGTTTTTATGCGGAGTAGATGGCCCCCTCACATGCTAGTAGTTTAGCATTAATTAAGTATTGAACGGTTGCTATCGATGATGAAGATACAATAAATGAAACCTCATTAGTCACAACACCCGCTGAACCATCTGATTCTTTGTGTAAATGTTCTTGTTGCTGTTGTGGCTCCGACATCAGGACTTTGAATTAGCAACCAGAGGGGAAAAGTTCATAGACAGCATTTATATTCATGTCCACTGGGTTCATGGAGAGGTTTCTTCTCCATCAATAATGTTCAAAAGAGAATGAAAGTTCAAAAAGTGAACAAGACTGTGAGTTATGAAGTGACGCAAGCTGCTGCTGATTAGCCTACATGGTACAAACCGGTCATTTGAAATATGTTATGAAATGTGGTTATCGTCATCAGTTCCCTGCCCTTTTTTTGACCCCTCAGAGGTGTCATTTGTGGGATTGCTCGGTTGCTGTCGGTAAACACGCCATTCAAAGTTGGCCCCTCCTCTTCGGCTCATAGAGCGAGACAGAGCAGCAGCGGTCGAGTGAGCTAGGGAGTAAATAAAGAAAGGGAGCCGAGTTAGCGAGAACAAACCAGCGAGTGAGAGAAGTGAAAAGTTATTTTCACAGCGGTTACGTTCGAAAGCCCAAACAAACATCCACACCTCAGCACAAGCGTCTGGATTTTGTGAGAATAATGCCTCGCTGCTCTGTGCGTGTGTTGCTCACCCCGCCCTCAGTCAAACAGACACACAGACCTGCAGCTCTCCTGATCTCCAGATCTCCAGATTGTTCACCACTGGTTTAGATCAATATGTTATATTTAAAGAAAAAGATATGGATATTGATGTACATTATATTATGATATGGAAAATTAGTGTTACATTTCATACAAATTGGTCCTGAATGCAATACATTTTAGGACATTAAACAAACTTTTGACCTGTGTAAAATAAAACGATTGATAACTAACTTTTATATTTCACTTTCACATTTTTCCTGCATAATTTGGACAACAGGAATGTGAGTACCTACAACACATTGTAATCAAATCATGATGAGGTCATCCCACTGAAAGTTGATGAATAGTTATACTGAATTGTCGCCCTCTGATGCGTAGAGCGGCTCCATTTTTCATGTCAGGACTTCTTTTTGCATCATTTTCTGACAAAAGTGGCAGCGTGCGCATGCCATCATGTCTGATTCACTGTCATTTAGTCATGATTGCGATGTTTGTTTCCAGGCTAACAGGCTGCTAGCGGTGAAGAGGAGGTCTGAAAAAAACGATGAAGGGCAGTTGGCCGGTGCAGGACTAGCTCAGACTGAGGGAACTGCAGTGGAGGTGGAGGAGGAAGAGGAGGAGAGAAAGAAGACAGAGGAGAGACAAAGCGAATCACATGACCAGTCCTCGGAAAGGCTCCAAATTAGTGATGCTCCCCTCGGGCAGGGATTACCTCCTCCCCGCCGTCTACCTCTCCATCTCTCCAGCTCTTCCTCCCACAGTCAGCAGAGCAGCCGCCCAGCTCCAAGACTCCAAGCCGTGAGAGCTCGCTGTGCTCACCCACCCACACACACATACACGAACTCTCTCACACACACACACGCACGCACTCTCACATTCGCAAACACAAGCACACACGCATTGCATCCTGCCCATGGTCGTTGGCCTGCCCTCCTCAGCTGCTGCTCCCGCTCTAGTCACAAACCATGAAGAGGCCCAAGCAGCAGACGGGGCCGCTCAGCTTCCTCAACTTCTTCAGCAGGAAGCCCAAATCGGAGCCGAGACCCGAGAGGCCCGTGGAAGCCTGGCCCAAGGAGGAGGTGGCCATCACTCTGACCCCGAGCGAGCATCCAGAGCAGGTGAGAATGGAGTGCTGTTGGTGATGTTTGCTAGTTTTGTTTTGGCTTCAGGAGGAAGAATGTAAGTTCTTTTTGTTAAAAAGCTCAAACGTTCCAGTTTGAGCTTGAGATTGAAAATGTACTGATGTGTCTGTTTATTTATGGTACTCAAAAAAGAAATGTTGCTTGCAAATGATAGTATACAAATGATTTTAAGAGCTTTTACAGAAAAAAAAATACTCCTGTTTAATAGAAGTCAGATTATTCTTCCATGTATAAAGTCAGAAGGTGAAAACAGACAATATTTCTGTGCTTATATAACATTTTCATTCATTTTGGATGTAAGATTGAAACATTTTGTACGTCTAGTTTTGTTGCCAAAATTAACACGTCTCACAAAGTGTTGTGTAACAGAGAAGCTGAAGAGAGGCTGTAGATCATTAACTTTGGATGTATTAGCTCCTGCTTGCTTCCTCCCTCTCCCCCATTCTGTTATAGCTCCGAATCCATTAGAGTGTTTATTTAATTAATTGGCGATTTCAAGAAATGATGTTGCCAAGAAACAGAGTACACAAAATACAAAGGAAATCCACCTGCATGCACACCCGTCTACTTCTGATGTTCGCTGGAATAGTAAAAGATGTTCCATTTGCTTTCATTTACTTCTCAGAATCAAAGAAAACTCCTCACCAGTCTCTCTTTTTCACTCTGTTTATGAGAACATTTTGATTATATGTGATGTGGTGGATCAGCAGCTCTGTAATTGGTCACAGGACCTCACAGCAGGAGAGGCTGGAGAATCAAGAGTTTCTGGAGGAGAAAGAGGAGAAGGAGGAGGCCCTCCGGCCGCGGCTGAGGCAGGTGAGGAAGGCGCCGCCACAGCCGAGTGCGCGGGCGCGGCCAGCAGCGGCTCCACCGGCGTCCTGTCCCTCTCCTCCTCCAGCCAGGAGCAGCTATTGGACGAGCACCTGGAGGAGTGCCCACTGTGCCTGCTCAGTCAGCCCCGCTGCCACTTCCCGCGACTCACCTCCTGTTCCCACCGGACGTGCTCCGACTGCCTCCGCCAGTACCTGCGCATTGAGATATCAGAGAGCCGTGTGTGCATCGCATGCCCGCAGTGCCCCGAGACGCTGGCGCCGCTCGACGTCCGTGCCATCCTGGATGACCGGGCGCTGCTGGAGAGGTTCGAGGAGTACCAGTTGAGACGTTTCCTGGCTGCGGATCCAGATACACGCTGGTGCCCTGCGCCTGACTGCAGGTGAGAATCAGACCAAGCCAAATGTTATTTTTGTATGTTATTTTTTTATGCGTAATTACACCCGGAAATGCTTGTTTAGAAATCATGAGTAGGCAAATAAATGTTTTTTTTGTTCCTTTATTTGGTATAATGATGGTTAAACAGTGGTGGAAATGTAGAAAAGGAATGGAAAAGTGCATTTACTCTACTGTACTTAAGTAAAATCATTCAGTTATTGTACTTAACTTGAAGATGTCCATCTTATGCTACTGTGTACTTCTACTCCATTTAATATTGGGGCAAATGTATTCAGTTTATGTAGAAAAATCCCCAATAGTCATACTTGAGTAAAAGTAAAGACAACGTGTTCCATAAATTACTTCAGCAAAAGGGAAAGGCATCCACATAAACAGTATTCAAAGTATCTGATATTAAGTGTACTAAAGTATCAAAAGTGCAAGTAGACACATATATATACATGTCTATGTAACTGTATGCTATAGGTTTCATTTTCAATTTTGTGATTCTTGGACTAAGTGTTTCTTGTAATCAGATTGCTGCAGCATGTTTAGACAAGGTAACTACTAACTAAAGTTACCAGATAACTGTAATGGAGTAAAGGTACAATATTTGCCTTTAAAATACCTTGAAGTGGAAGTACACAGTAAGAAAATGGAAAGACTCAAGTACCTCAACATTTTACATCCAGTACTTGAGTAAAGTGTTACATTCCAACCCCAAATGTATTACACATAGTACTTTAAACTGTATTAGTATTAACTTAAAATAAAGATAAACAAAAAAGGTAAGTTTTCAGTGATAAACATCTGGAAAGAAAGAAAGAAAAGCAAAAATCAAAATAGATAATTTCAGTTCTTTTTATTGCTATCAATCATTCCTTTTTAAAATAACACTGGTAATTCTTTGTATTGCTGTTTCTGCCTAAGTAAAAGATCTGAGCACTTCTTCTACCTCTGTGGTTAACTCATAACACTGAGAGAAGATTATCGAACACGGGAGAGGAAGAGGTGCACGTAATGAAAATAAAGGCCCTCTAAATTGCATACACTTTAAGAAAAATGTCCTTTCTTACTGTCATCTTGAGTCCTCCAGTGGCAAACGCACTGTAATTACCTTAAGAAACACACAAGGGCCTTAATTCAACATTTCAACATGGCATCTCCTGTCAAACTCCCTGTCATCCCACCACTATCTTCGTGTTGTAAGACACAAGACTGGAGGAGTGTTTCCAGTGTCAGAATGATTGACTGGGCGCTGAAAAGATGAGCTGACAGCATGTGAAAGAGTCAGTTTGAGCATTTCAATGCGTCCCGAGGCTGTTCAAATTTTGATTCAACCAAAATATTGTGCAGATCCTGAAACGGAACAGACTGTGTGTGAGTGATGAAGCGAGCCTCTGTTGCTCCGATAACCGCAGCTCATCGAGAATCTAATCCAAAACCAAATACTTGTTGTTTTGGGAGTTAAAGGAATAATTCAGAAAGTTACCGGGGATGTACCTGGTTTTTATTTCTGGGACAATTCTACACATTTTCATTTCTTCCTGGGGACTTCATGCCATCATGTAACATCGATTTATAATTGATGAGAGATAATCATGAATCATACAGGAAGAGCTCCACAGTTGAAGAGTTGGAGCTGTGTTTTTTTATTTATGGACCACAATGCAACGCAACCACAAGACGTGTTCTGAGTGAACCCTCATCTTTTTCTCCACGACGTGTGCAGACACCGATCCGTTGCTGTATCGGCTCCACGCTCGTGGACGGTGAAACAAGATCGCGCTGATGACGGGAAATCATAATGTGTGTGCGGCCGTCGGGTGAATACTTGTGGTCAGAAGCACGTATGATCCAGGGTTCAGGAGTCGGTGGTAGACCATCTGTCTCCCCGACTGTCGGTTCTCACAGTCTGCTCGTGATGAACGAGCGGAGCAAAAAATCAATTCTGCCAATCGGGCCGATGCTGTGGCGGATTAAATGTAACACAGTGAAACGAGAGACTGACTTCATCTGCAGCATCTGCAGAATTTCACATTTTTAAAGTTTACAAGTGGAGGTCAGTGGTGTTGTAAGTTTGAAATGACTGACAGCTTCCTCATGAGGGAGCCTTTGAAGCGGTGACCTGTTATGTAAAGCGGTCATTCACAGTTATGGTTTGTATATTCTCATGTTCCCAACATACACACATTCTTAGAGGTCTTAGTGGCAGAAGCTTAGCTGGAGATTAGGTTGGCTATGAGACGGTGTGCAAATATAATTCTACTCTAGGTTGTTTTAGTAATGCTTCATGTTAAAATCCTCATAATAAGTGTTAACTAATAGGTAATAGGGAACTTATTAGTCCCTATAAGATGGTTATTAACATTATTATGTGTTAATAAGACGATATAAGTAATATAATAGCACCATAAACTTGTTGACAGTTTTTAGACATGTAACACAGAACCTCAATAAAAGCAATATGAGTTTCTTATAATTGTTTATAATAGCATTAAAAGCACTTTCATTGAGTTTACCTGACCTCCTCTTTCATGTCATTATAAGCCTTGTAACACTTTAAAATAGGGCATCATTAACAAATGGTAAGTTTGTAGATAATTTAACTTAAGCTGATAGTTCATTCACCATAGTGTCTGGTGTTGAAAAGATGTCCACTGGTGTGTTATTCCACTCTGATCACACTGTTGGACTCGTTACAGACAGCCTAAAACTAATTGGTAAAATATACATCAGAACCAGAGATATCACCTTCTTTATTTCACACATTCGTCTTCTTTTTCAAAACCTGCCGGCTCCATTACCCACAATGCAACTGAGCCACTGAATGACATCACGGGAGACAATTTATCAGATGAAATGCATTTTATAATACTTATAATGCATTTGTCAGCAGTAAACTATGCACTTGACAGTTAACTACGCTTTTTTGTGGCTCCCGGATCTAAAGCAAGAAGTCTTACCAAGGTTATTAAATTCTTCATTATGCATTTAGTGTGCCTGCGTGTTTGTGCACGTAGTTCCAGAACATGCAGATAGAAAAGAAACCCGCCCGGCATGACGTTCCTCCGAAGCTCTACCAAAACAGAAATGTGTTTTGCTTACAATACTTCATCTGGATGTTTGCGCTTCGCTGATGTATGTGCACAGTTCGACATTAGCAGGCTGTTTCCACATCCATCTGCTGAAGGGGGCAACGTTTCTCTGCGCTCGCTTTAAATCAGAGTTTAAGACGCGTACGTACGAGCAGGATTCTGACGTCAGAACCAGTCTGTAAGGTCACGATCCAATGTATAACTTACACATTGTATACAAATGTGATGTGAAAACTTGAAACCTCCAGTGCACACACACAGAGTGATCTAACAGGGCAACTTTTGAATGAGTCTTTTGAATTATGTCTTTTTTCAATGAGGGAGAAAGACTAGATTGTGCTTATTGATCTTTTTTTTTTTTTTTACTGTGGGAAAACCCTATCACATTTAAAATGCTATTCAAACCAGAGTATTTTTAGATGTTTTAAAAGCACATCTGGGAGGGATCGTTGAGAATGATTAAAGGATGAGTTTTCACTGAAACTTTGTTCCACGGCATCTGTGATTCTGTTACAGGGGGGGCGCGAAATAAAAGTGCGGCGCTGCCTGTCAAGTCAAATTCAGCTGATCTGAGTGATATCAGCAGCCTATGGCATCGCTGCCGTTGCTTCACGTCCCGTCAGATCCTCTTTAAACATCTCTTGCGTGACGGAGGAGGACGTGTAAGCTCTAAATAATCAAGCCGGGGCTGGTTTCTTTCATAAAGATTTACACTGATACCTGTGAATGTTTCTGTCCACGAGCCGAAAGTGTTTGACGTGAGAACTCTGGTCTGACACCAAACCCAGCCAGCAGTCTAATTATCCTCTTGTGTGTGTGTGTGTGTGTGTGTGTGTGTGTGTGTGTGTGTGTGTGTGTGTGTGCGCGTGTGTGCGCAAAGCTGAAAGCAAAAAAAAGGATTGAAGGAGCTTTTCAAACACTTCACAGCAGAGCATCGCTGCCTGGATCCTGAAGGCCTCCGCGCACCACTCGCGGTTACTTTCATGTTTGATCCTTAATCACGTGATCTTTTGAATATTAAAATGTATGTTAATGCGCCCCTCTGAGGGGCGAGATTAGGTCCCTGTTATCGTCATAATGACTGCTCCGGATCTGAAGGTGGAGTTATTTCTGGTTCAGGTGTCGAACTCTGGAAACCAGTCCCACAGATAGTTGTGTCTCTCTTTGAATAGTGATTCACTGAGGCACGCGCTCTACAGATGTGCCGTTTGTGAGCGGAGACAATGAACGACTCGGTGGCTGAACAGATGAACAAAAAACAAGCAACTGATGAAAGACTTTCCGCAGCTTGAACGAAATGGTGACTCTCAGCTGAATGTTTTAGGGTGCCCTAAGTAGAAAGGTGTCCTAACAAAGACTCCTTTTCAAGGGATCGTTTAACATGCAGCATCCGTGATCCATCCTGTCGTTTCTTATCTCTCCTCAGCTACGCGGTGATAGCTTACGGCTGTGCGGAGTGCCCCAAGCTGAGCTGCGGCCGGGAGGGATGTGACACGGAGTTCTGCTACCACTGTCGGCAGCTGTGGCACCCCAACCAGACATGTGACCAGGCCCGGCGGCAGCGGGCCCGCCACACGTCAGGCGGCACCGATGCCTCCACGCTGTACGTCTTCAATGAAGAACCCGGAGGAGGTGACACCTTCTTTTGTCTTATTTCTCCGCACTGGAATTCCCTTTTTTTTTTTTTCTCAGGTTATTTTGTTCCTCTGTGCTGAATGAATATTGCAGAAGGTGTGGTCACCCCTAACACATTGACTCTGTTGCTGAAGATGCAGAGGAGATCAAAGCGTGCCCTCGCTGCGGTGCCTACATCATGAAGACCAATGACGGCAGCTGTAACCGCATGAACTGCACTGTGTGTGCCTGTCAGTTCTGCTGGCTGTGTATGCAGGAGATCACCGACGTGCACTACCTCAGGTACCTATTAGCATCTAACCAAACAGCAGCACACCTTCTGTTTCCTTGTCTAGCAGGCCATGAAACCACAGTAATTATAATCATGTGTAAACCATTTAAAGATACAATATGTAACATTTCTGCGTTAAATGTCTCAAAATTACTAGATTTCTGTTAAACAGCTGTTGATTTGAGTAAAAACAAAACTTGAAAAGATTTTCATTGGCGGTGGCGGTTGTTTAACGGTGAGGACAACATCTCCCATGATCCCTAGCTACGTCACCAAAGTGCGGCATTTGTCTTCATTGTTTTGTTACGCAGTGGAAATTAGATTTTGTGCTTTCAGGTCATTTACGTAGCAAAAAATACTTTAATACGAGGATGTTGCTGTTCGTGTAAGTTGATTGTGAGTCACTTTGGTGTTGGGATGCTGGTGGGTGAAAACACGACGTTTGAAGACGTCACTCTAGGCTCTGCGATGGCTTTTTTTTTACCATTTGCAACATTTTCCAGACCGAATTAAAGACGTTAAAGCTGCTGTAAAAGCGTTGTCGTCACTCTAGCTCACTTCCTGTCCTTCCTCTAATGTAATCAGCAACCCCCACCCTCTTCTCCACGATGCACACTTACACAACTCCTTTTTTTTCCGAGGCTGCTCTCTTTGCTTCTTTCTTCTGATCAAACGCTGTTCATTGCTTGGCCTGTTTGGTGGTACGAGCCGGATTGGTGGCTTTCCCCTATTCCGCCATCGCCAGTGTAGAACCAGAGGATCTGTGCGTTCACACCGAGCGGACAGGATCGCCTCTTTATGACTAAATAAAATTAGGCAGGGATACCAGAAAATGTATTTTCTTTTTTACGGCATGAGCAGCACTTTAGCAAGACAAGAATGCTTACAGCACTTTTTAAATAACCAACAGAATAATTGATAATAAAAATAATCCTACAGTGAACTATCTCGGTGTATGGGAGGTATCCAGTAAAAGTGCAGCGCAAAAACACACAAGAGACGGAGCAGCAGAATTTGATCTCAGTCTCACAGCAGCGTGAGGTGCGAAAATGCTCGTTGGCACAGGTCCAACTCCCCAAATGAAAGATACCGAACGGTTTCAGTTTCTCCCAAAGGGAAAGGACGTGATAACTGCCTTCACTACAATGAGTATACCTGCCTTCAAACCTCTATCCCATCGGTTTTAAAGGAACACCCAGCTGGAGATAAAAAAAAAACGAGCCAGTCAGCAAGACACGGACGGCATGCCATTGTCGGGAGGCTGCGCCGCTTTAAAACCGTTCGCCCGGGCTTCCATTGATTTTTCCAGTCCTGGAAGAGAGTCACTGCTGACTTGTCATCAATTAATCAGATCTATCTGCCTCCATATTTCCATGCGGCAGACTATGTAACTCAAGTCACGGGACTAGCTGGATCTGGAGTGGCAGTTTTATCTTTTTCTAACGGCAAAGGACTCTTTAACGACAACGTTAAAGGTGTACATGTATGAATTTTTCATGCATTGATTGTTTTCCTGTCTTCTGCTCTGTTGCCTGCGAAAGAGGGTTTCCGTCTATCTGCATGCGCCGCATTGTCTTTTTCACACTTGCCCCTCCCCTCGTCCCCACCGTCTGTCTGTCTGTCTGTCAGTCACACCTCGTAGTACAGCGAGCGTCCTGCAGAAGGGCAACGCTTTTAGCACCCCGCTGCAAATCTGCCGCGTTCAGAGCAGCAGAGCACAGTCGTGATAATTTCACCCCCCAACTCAGGCTTTTAGGAGCTCAAAGTGACATTTGCCGCCGCGGCACAAAACGCGCGCGTCGAGAAACGGCGTCGCCCCCTGAGGTGCTATTTGTATTGCTTACGTTGTTGCCGCTGCGCCTACAAGTTTAATTGCCGCTTCATTATGAGCAAACAGCATTAGTCAGTGTTGTGCCGCTCTCCCTGGCAGTTAGAATTACACCACAACACCGAAGTCTCGTGCTGGATTAAAGAGGCAATTTAAGGCTGTGCTTGTTTTACCTAATGTCATATCGACGGTAGGAGAAATGAGTCCTCGCAAACAGACTTAAATAACCCGACTTTTCTATTCATCTCACAGCAGCGAGATAGACCAGTGTGCGAACGGTAGCTGCAATTGACTGTAATTGAGGGCAGAGTTAACATGACAAATGCAGATGAGGTCGTTCAGTTTGAGTGATGATGTCACGGCAGCAATGAGACAGACTGTTAATGCTGTCATCTTCTCACGTCAGTGCTTACTGGTGTCGTTCGCAGCCCGAAAAATAATTACTCATAATTGTTTTATGTTTCCGTTGGAGTACGATTATGACGTGTGTGTGTGATAGTAGCAATGGAGGGGATGAGTGTCTGTGTGTCTATATGAGCGTACCGTACTACTGTTTGTTTATTAGGATTGAAGTTGGGAGAAAAACCTGAAAAACTACTGAGGTCATAAAACGTCCCCAGTCATGCTAATGTTAAAGGAGCGCTTGTTTTGGGGAAGCAGTCTTAGTCAGAAGAGAACGATCTTCATTGACTGATTTTAACTAAATAAACAAACTCCTCTACTAGCTTCCGAGCTTCCATCAGTGTTCTCAGGACTTTATTTTCCTCTGAAAACAGCTTGTTTATCTAGTTATGGAAAAAAATACTTATTTCTGAGTGTACATTATTACCTCATTAATTTTTTGCAAATATTAAAATTCAGAGTTTGAATTTCTTCTCCACATCTACATCGTGCCCCTTCTAGCAGGACAACCACCACCATCTTAGTTTAGCCTGCTGGAGGCTAACATTTCTTAGTTAGCACTAAAATTATGCTACAGTTGAGGCAACTGCAAATTTCATTACGCAAGTAGAGAAATGCTTTAAACCTTCCAGCAGTGGGCCATTCCACTGGTTTCAAAAAGAAGTCCGGTTGTATGTAAGCTTATGAGAAAATGACTCTATTTCTCACTTGATTTATTACCTCAGTAAACGTTTTCTTAATGTGTTTATAGTCTCGAGTGCTAGAGTCTGATCTTCTCCAATACAACATGATGTTAATTTAATAAATAATGGTGTCATTTAGAATAAATAGACAATAAAGCTAAATGTAAGATAAATGGCTACCTTGTGACGTGACAAATTTGCTACCGTGGGGTGATCTTCGGGTTCTCAGTCAGATCCAGTCACGATTTCCAACCTGCATCTGCCCTCTTGTTCCAAAATGGTAGTTAACAAACCAATGGGTAATTGGTAGGTTTACGCTTAGTCATGAAATAAAGTCATGGCAGGCCAAATAGCTGTAAAGACAGAACAAGTCTGGAGTTCAACATATTCAGTAAGATTCATCCTCATGGGCTGAGGATGAATCCCATGAGGGATATCTCTGGAAAACTTCATGTAAATCCACCTAGACAGAGTTGAGGACATACCCACCCATGAAGCTATGACTTTGCATGGCTAAAAATGCTGCACGCTTTGATATGAACCTTTTTGTCTGACCTCCCCTGTTGTGTCTCCTGTGTGTCTCAGTCCCTCAGGATGTACATTCTGGGGGAAGAAGCCATGGTCTCAAACCCGTAAGGTTCTGTGGCAGGTGGGCATGTTGCTCGGAGCGCCAGTGGTCATCTCCCTTATAGCGGGCATCGCCATCCCAGTCATTATTGTGGGCATACCCATCTACATGGGCCGAAAGGTACAGTGGATCCTGTGTCACTTCAAGTAACTTGTGTGAAGTCATACACTTAGTTTGTGCACGTGTCCGTAAAGACAGCAGACAGCCCCTGTGTGACTTTCTTGAAATGTTTTAAGAATCTTTAATTCCGGGGTATCTTAAATATCCTGTTTATTTAAATGTAAAATCAGCTTTTAAACACGTCATCAAGGAAATCATGCAGGTCAGGCGATTTGGAAACCAGGTCTCACAGGCTGTTATCATTTTCCCCTCATGCCTGCTGGGATGCATGTATTAGCTGACATGAATAAGTGGCAGGCGTAAGTGGTTGCAGAGAATGAGACCAACAAGGAAGAAATTGAATTGCCATTATCTAATTTATGTTTTATTTATTACCTTCCAGGTCCATGGTCGCTGTAAGAAAAACAATATCTCAGGAAGTAAGCACTACTTGACTGTGGCAAGTGGGGTGATGATGTCGGTGTTTGTGTCGCCGGTCATAGCAGCTGTCACTGTGGGTAAGGAACAAACAATGGCATGGTCGCCTTCTGTTCTTCTGTCCACTGAGGAGGGTAATTAAAGTGTAAAATGCTGTGAATTAGGTATATGAATTTTAAGAAGAAGAGGGTAGATAAAGATGAATTCGCCATAATATCCTGAAACACAGCAGTTTGCATCGGATAGGAAAATGCCAATTTATTTTCTATTTTTTTTTATCTGAAATGCAATATGTCTGTGGATCAGAAAGTCCAGATAAGAAAGATAATCCACGTGGGTTCGACCAGCACCCTGGCTGCTAGCAACGGAGTCCCAGATAATCCCCTCCGTAATAATGAGTTAGGACTTGAAGGTCAATAAGAGAGAAAACACGCTACACATCCAATTAAAGATTTAAACAGCTTGGCATTTTGGGAAATATGGATATTTACATTCATGCAGAGAGTTAGATGGGACCATAGATTCAACTCTCGTGTGATGCTACCGCCAACAGCTAGCACAAACAGAGCAAAAAGAGTGTGTCTGCCATCTTGAACAGAAGTTAGTTTATGATTACGATCGCGTTTGCTAATGTGTAATACCTGTTCTCGCATGGCGTTTTTTAAATAATTGCATTTCCATTTAATTCAGTTTAATTCAATGAGCTTTATTGATATGGAAATCGTAAGAACAGTATTAAGCATAAAAGTACAATTTGTTCTGATATTTGGATGGAGCACAATGACAGCAATATGAACATGAAAATGTTTGCTATGCTTAGACAGGCAAACATTGCACCGCGGCTTGGAGTATTTACCTGCGAATGTAATCAGAATCATGAACCGACCTAACAAGTGTCTCGTTTTACTGTAGTTCTGCGTGTGATTTGTCCAAGTGGTGTTGCCGTACCTAGCTATCCAGGCTGGAGACACTCAAATCAGGCAGCTGCTAAGATTGGCTAGTGACAGGCTAGCCTAAAGAAGAACCACTAAAGCTAACAGATTATCACTTTATATCGCGTTTGTTTAATCTGTGCAATAACTGAAGCGTAAAAACACACCCATGGGGAACTTTTACACTTATGTTTGACAGTAAAAAAAAATGCTTATAAGTGAGCTTTAGTGGCGCTAGTTGTTGGATTTGTTCCTAAGCTAAGCTAAGCTACTTTTAAAGGTTTTATTTACCGTAGAGACATCAAAGTGGTGATGATCTTCTTGGTTAGAAAGAGATTAGCTGGATTCCTTTGATGAAAATCATGATCATGCAATGTATGCAAACATTCCACTTGAGGACATTAACACACACACATGCAGTGCTAAGTAGCATTTTGATGACTCATGCCACTTTCTGCTGGAGGTAACATTCGCTTAATTCGTTACAGAAATCCTTAAGGCTTTAGCAGCCCTGTGGCTTCCCTCTGCAGTGTAGCAACCGCCGCTGTACTGCACACTGATGGGCCCTCCCTTTACACACACACACACACACACACACACACACACACACACACACACGCATGCACTCTCAAACACATTTAGCCGCAGTGCACTCTTCACCCTGACCTCCTGTCCCTGCATATCCCCGTCTCCATGTTCCACTCTCTTTTCACTTCAGCCTCTCTCCGCCATATGTTTTTATCAAGTCCCCTCCGTTTTGTGCTCTCATCGCACCACAATTGTCATTTAGTTTCTCATGTTTCACTCACAGCTCCCCCCTCTTGTCGTTTCTTGTCGTCTCTCTCTCTCTTTCTGACTCAAACAGCCTCCCGGGTTCACTCGTCTCTCTGTCGACTGTTCGGCTGGCAGGCTCATCCTCTTGCCCTGGTTTCACCCTGCTGCTGAGTCAATAGAGTCCCAGTGTTCCCGCTGTGTTAATGATGTCCCTTTGTTTGGTCGGCACTCTGCTTTGTTTTCCCAAATTCCTATTTCAATCGCAGGTTGTGTAATCACACAGCACAGGGAGGCGGCCTCACATCGGGCTCGGGTGCTTGTTGACGGTACTTTATGTGAAGGTTATGGAGAGAGAGTGGGGAGAAATCGAACTTCTGAAATAAAATTGGCTTTGCTACAGTAGTGACCTCTGCTCTGTTCTTTTTTTGGCGTAAAACAGCCAAACAGGTCACTGTTTTGCTTCTGTCTCTCAAGTTTTAGGTGTCCACTGCGGGGATTAATTATTATTGCAAATGCATATATGTGTATGTGTGTTTATATATACACATATGCATGTAAGTGTAATTAATCAGGAAATTAACTCACTGAGATTAAAAATATCAGTATACTTATCATATATTTGAATGTCCTGGTTAACATAACACCATCAGATAGAATAAACAGTAAAACATAGAGGTTTGAAAATGTTCAGTGAATCACATTTAATTTGAGATTGCTATGATATCGATCAGGATTTATAAAACATTAGGATCATAGGGACGAAACAACAGCCATGAATATACCAAAACAAGCAATAGAGAAACAGACAAAACATCAAATTGATTAATAAAGCTAGATTGCCTCCAATTAAGAGAGAATAGATTTTAAAACTTGCAATTAAATAGGTTCCCCCGAAAGAGGGTATTACTGGAGCATAAACAGTGGTTCCCACAAAATGCATAAATATGCCAAGAATAGCATTATGGATCAGTGTGATTCTGTGTGAGGTCCACAGTGATGCACGGGGGGCTCCCCCTTGTGTTTCTATTGAGTATTGTAGTAATAATATGGTAAAACATTTATTTGATATGCCTCTAAACCTTTTGTTCCACTGTCTTTGGACGCTAACTCGGGACTAGAACACATGGTATTTTGGAATATATCTTGTCTTGCAACACTTTATCAAAGTGCTCTGCAACATTAAAATACTACCCTTTTAATAACCATTTCTATGTTGTTAAAAGATATTTTGGCATAAACTCTAGACCAACGATTTAGGCTGTCACAATACCTTGCACATCAGGAGTATCATGGCGAAACAAATGCATGATAACGATATTGCGATATCTGTAGTAATTAGAAAAAAATGTTTTGCCAATCAAATCAATCTTAAACCATGCCAACTTGTCTGTTTCCCTGCAGGTGTGGGTGTGCCACTAATGCTGACGTACGTCTACGGGGTCGTCCCCATGTCGCTCTGTAGGAACGGCTGGTGTCGACCGCAGAGCGAGCCCCCTGAAACACACAAAATACAACTGGAGGACTTAGCCAGCTGTGAGTACAGAATTTTAGAGAATAATTTGACATTTTGGGAAATTATGCTTGTTTGCTTTCTTGCCAAGTGTCAGATGGGGAAACAATTAGCTTCGCTTAGCATAAAGACTGGAGGCAGAGGGAACCAGCTAGCCTGGCTGTGTCCACAGCTAAAAAATTCAGTAAAACCAGTAAAATAACAAAAGCAAATAAGCGTATATCCCAAATTATTGAGATAGTTAACAACTCTTGACATAAGTGCAATGTGATTTTTTGCTCCGCGGCCTGATCTGATGCAGTTTCAACTTCTCTTATAGATCTTCTATTCTCTCATGTAGTCAGTGACCACTGGACGGGTCAGAACAACCAGACGCTCAGCGACACCAGCGTCCAGGAAGTCAGAGTCAGTGTACAGGAAGTGGGCGTCCTCCCGAGCACGAGCACCACGCCCCCGGAGCTAGATAGCTATGAGGAGTTGGATGAAGCCAGTAAACACCACGGATACACCAAGCAGGACAGCCAATCAGACTGCGAGGTGGTTATTGTGCCTGACAGCAATCTCGATGACACACAGGCGCTTTCTTTGAGGTAAATGTTGCCTGTTTCCATCCCTCTTTTTTTATGTTTAAGCAGGTTTTTTTAGCCAGGTGGATTCTCTGGGTCTTGGGATGTTAGTCTGTCTGCTGGTCCAGGCAGAGATTTCTTGACTGCTATTGGATGGATTGCCGTGAGAATTTGGACAGATGCCCTTGCTTCTAAAATTATTTGACTTCTGACCAAAAACCTGACACAAACCTTAACAAAATTCATAATAGTCCCATCAAGCTCTTGCCCTAAACTAATGCCTAGTTTCCAAACAGTTTTGTTTTGTGTTCCTAAGTACCTACGTACACCCCCTAGTGTTCAATGCAAGGAAATGCATTTCTGCAAGGGTGGATAGAAATACCACCAGACATGGGAAAGATTAGAAGATTACCTCATTTTTTTCTGTATTTATATGCATAGGGTGCATTAATGATACAAAAACAGAACCAAAAATGCACACCAACAAATAAACAAGGCAGGTTTTTAGAAAAAGTTTTGTTAAAAGACGTGTTAACCATCATGCACGAATAGAACTGTATTACATTCATCAAGCAGTTAGCCAATTTGTTTTCTTGCTCACTTCCTCTGTGTAGTCTGTTTAAAATCCAACGCAAAATCCTGAAAACTTTTAACGTACTCAAGAGATATTCCGAACCAAAACAAAAGTAAAGAAGAACATACACAGAGCTATGTGGCAACGAGGCATAAGATGGTAAATGTGGTTAGCGGAAAACCGGCCGAACTTCAGCATGCTAGCATTTAGCTAAAAGCAACAATATAAGTACAGACTTGTAGAGCTGCTAGCAAGGCTGTAGACTCTTTGTCTAGTTCTTTAATTAGTTATTGGAAACTTTTATACAGTGTAATACCTTTGTTGAAGCATACAATCCTGAAGTCAGAGAGACTTTCGATTGCCTGGCAGCTTTGTATTGATCTCCTCATGTTCCAACTGTCCTCACAGGGAAGGAACCAATATCGAAGTCCGTGTGGAAATTGAGACCCATCCCAGAGGCGCCCGCCAGTCCAGCCTAAGTAGCATCCTGTCTAGCCGAAGCCTGTCAGTGGAGTCCCTGGGACACTCGCAGTCCATGCCCCAAGACTACCTGCGTGCCTCAGAACGGGAGGAGCGACGAGAGAGCGGAGAAGGAGGGGAAGACGGAGAGGAGCAGGAGGGAAGAGAGAAACCAGGAGGGGACGCCAGAGGGCACGAAGAGACAGTTTACCCGGTCTTTGAAATAGACGATGTATGAGGTCCCTCCGGCGCAGGCTTTGTACTTGGTTGAAGACTAGTCAGGTTTTTTACGAGCCGACCCGTCGCTGGATTGACCCTGAAAATCATTTTGTCCAAGGCCACCTCCTGCTTTAATAAAAAAAAAAAAGACAGGGCCCTCCCACCAGTTGCCTTCTAGCTCCAGCCTCTAAGGAAAGACGCGGGTTTTAGACAGAGCAAAAACGATAAACATGAGAGTGTGTGACAAGCGTGTGTGTGAGACAAATAGCATGAGACTATTGCATTTAAACGTCGGAGGGGGGGTGACATACCGAAAGGCAGACAGGATAGCGTCCATCAGTGAAAACAGAAGCGACTGAGAGCATGTTTGCTGACTAGTTCAGTGTGTTCTTTTTCTATGTTGTCCTTTCTGAAAAACACTACCTGACCCCCCCCCCCACATGA
>CAEMYA010000010.1:7383901-7394131 GCA_903131615.1 Diplodus sargus
AAAACCTCAAAGGAAAATGTCTTTCTAAGTAGACGCAGACCAAATTAAATCTTGGTATAGTCTTCAAAGATTTCAATCATCCATTCGACCGGCTTCTCTTATTTTTCTCTTTCTCTGACAGCTTTTGTCAGCAGTAAAAGAAACTCTAACCCATCTCTTTGAAATGAGACTTCAGTGAAATTACCATTAAAACGAGGCTGTTCAAGGCAAAAAATAATGTTGTAATTAAACAGTGATGTAGCGGCAAATAAAAAGGTGGCTGCACTCAAGTTAGTGATACTAATAAAAGAACAGAGACATCATATTTTCAGAGGATTTTTGCTGTCTGTCCTTCTAAAAGCCATATTGTTATGATTCCCATCAATTTTACACCAGCGATGTAAAAAAAAAAGTTTACACCATGGAGTAAACCCAGTTTCTAAAAATGCGCTCTTCTTCTGTCTATTTATTGCTAGAAAAACAACTCGGCAACGCCGGCTCGTCGGAGGGTGTTTGTGTTTGTTTACCCACCGTGTTTTGGCATCGGGCCTTCGTTGAGACGCGTGTTCACTGCAGAGAACGAGAAGAAGCGGAGATAAGTTGATCAACGGAAAAAAAATAACTGCCAGCTATTTTGTCGAGTTATTTTTAATTCTCGAGCAAACCTCCCTCAGCTCCAAGCTTGTCATTTGCGAAGATTTGCTACTTTTCTCGATGGTAAATTGAAAATTGGAGGAATCTGCGTTGTTACTCAGACAAAACAAGCAGTATGAAGATGTCACCTTTGGATTCAGGAAATTGTGATGAGGATTTCTCACTATTTTATATATTATCTCACTGCAACACGATGTTAAGGTTGACGGTGGTATATTATGGTAGTATCAGTGATCAGTGTAAGGTTGGGGTGTGTCACATCATATTCTGATGGTGGATTTTTTTGTTAACATAATGACATCATACCATTAAGCTCAGCAACAGTAAGCATTACTGGAAATAAAGTATCATTGCCGTTGGCTCCACAGTGGAGGGGTTGGTTCTATAATATGGTCCGATTGCAAAAGATCAGATGTACAACAAACCACCCCAACATGTGACTGTTATAGTTCCACAAAAAAGGGCCCAAACTCTAAAAACACAGGCATGCAGGTTAAAAAACTAAGTAAAGAAATTTATAAGAAATTGAGGACAAACCAGAAGCCATGGAGAACAAAGAGGACACACAAGGACTGGACTTAAATATGTTAAGTAGGGCTCACGAATACATTTAACACATGTACGCAGAATGAGGGCAGGAAAACAGATAAGACAGGAAGTGGAAAAACCCCAGACACATGAGTATATCACGACAAGATGAAACAGTAGAGTTACGAGGTAAGCTAAAAATCTTACAAACCAAAATTCTTTGTCAGCATGGTCTCATAATATCAAGAATATCATTCCAAAACTACCCTAAAATGTTGTTTCAATTGTCCACCTTTATTGTAAAAACAATCAAATGAAGGAAGTCAGAGTTGAGTTATCAGCAGTTTTTAAACAAGTGGTTTTGTATTTGTGCCCGGTGGATGTGTAAACGATCAGTTGTGGAGGTGGGAGTTTTATGTACTGCTTACAGCAGAGTGCAGGTTAATTCCACTGAGCGCTTTATGTGGTTTGCACACTTCTTTGATGCCTGGCCAAGGTGTTCAGTCATGTAATTTGCAGGTACCACCTCCTTGTTGCTGCCGATGGTGAGTCTGCGGTCGCTTAGCAACATCGGCTGTTTGATCACATGCCTCCGCGTTTGTTGATGTTGTCAAGGAGGAGCCGGTGCTGTAGGATCTGATCGGCAGCCTCCTCACATCCCCGAGCCCCTCTAATAAGCCGGCACGTTTGATACATACGTGAGGAGGGGAGGGATTTAATTTAATTTGTAGGTTCGATCGCAGCCGGAGGGAGCGGTAGGTGAGCGAGGTGAGTGCGGGGATGGAATTAAGCGAAGACAGTCAGAAGAGCTTGAGCTTGAAAGGAAGGACTAAGCTTTACTTGGTTCCCCCGCAAGGCAGAATCAGGAAAACCAGTTACAACCCCCCCCTCCCACACACACACACACACACGCACACATCCCAGCCCACCATCTTCCCTGAATGTGCGGCCTATTTTCCCTGTCAAGGTGGTGTCCTAGATTCAAAGTTCCATCGGATGAGTAAAACAGTATCAAGAAGGATGTGGAGGATGGGATGAGCTTCTGTCAGCTGGATCGAAAAAAAGCAACTGGATGTTTCCTTTACTAGTTTATTGATGCCGTACTGATTTTATTGGATTAGAACCAAGGTGGTGTTTGAAAAAAATAAAAAATAAAAAAAAAATGGCCTACTTTCTGACCTGCAGGGGATTCGAAGACATGGAATGCTTTCGTTACTGTGACCCCGGAGCGCGCGCTTATTCAAACAGCTTTTTGCAATTAGCTCGGGCGACGGTGTCTCGGGGAAACCGTGCGCCCCTCCCGCCTGCTTTATGCATTCGCCCTTTCCTGCAATTCTGTGCCTGTGCGCACATCTGCGCGCGCCTGTTTGCTTTATTAATTAACCGTCAGTGGAGGTGTTCAGCCAGGGAATCCACCCGGGTACGTTTTTGACTTCTTAGTGCAAATTAAATTACTGAGCGCGGAACTCACAGAGACAGCTGGTGAACGCCGCGAGTGGCTGAAGGCGTGCTGAGCACATGGCGCCCATTATACTACAACAGTCGGATCAGCTAACTGTGAAATGCTACACTTGTCAGTCGTTCGTTCAACAGAGTGTTGAATATTTTACTATCTCGGGGCATTGGTATTATAACTTGTAACTCGAGGCCCAGTGCAGCAGAATGTCATCAAATTGCTCTGCGACTTTGTTGTAATGCTCTGATTTTATTTATTTTTCCAGCGTGCGTCCCAGCAGCGAGGCTTTTGTGCGAGCACAAAGGAGTCAAGGTTTGAAAGTGTTGCCAGGCATCAGTTTAATAAAGACGCACACGTCACCGGGGCACCACCACCTCCTCGTCCTCCCTAATCTTGTTTGGTGCTCTTTTGAATTAGATTACCTTGGCGCCCACACTCTCTCTCTCTTTCTCACACACACACACAACCACAGATGGCAAATGTACAGCGTATATATATATTTATATATATATATATATAAAAAAGTTCACATTCTAATCTTTCACTCTATTTTCTTGCGCGTGTTAAAATCCAATTAGCCCTCCCCGCGCTCGTTCCTGTCACTCTTATCTGTCCCGGTCCCTCTGTAGTCTCACACAGGATTTATTAAAAATTTAAGCGCTCCTCTTTTAGTGGGGATAATATATTGGAAACCCTGCAGCATCAACACGGAGCTGTTTAATAATTCATGTGTGTAGCCTGGCGAAGGCACAACATGGACTGTAGCTACTTCAGCTTTGTGGCGCTGTGACATTTTGAAAAGAACGCGACCGCACAACGAATCTTTTGAGGGTCTGCCGTGCGACTGATGTTGGCGTTGATCAAGGTTAGGTCCATTGGAACTGAATACCTACTGTTGCTACACCTGTCAAGCTTTTCCGTTATTGTGTGCTGCATATGCAGTTTCCAATGAGTGTTGGTGGTATGATAGTGTGAGATTAATCACACAAAAAAGCCCAATTCCAATACTTTTACAGGCATGACGCTGGTTTAAATGCCTTTTTTAAAACGTTTTTTAAAAGGATAAGTACACTCAAAACCCTTGCTGGTAGTTTGGTTTTCATTGGATATCCAACAAGAATGTTGAATATTGACTCCTGCCAATCCAACACAGTGAAAGTGAATGGAATTATGTTGCTTAAATCATTACATAATGCTTTTTTGTAAAACGCCTTTGCAGAAGTAGTGTTTTGTAATTCCTTCATGCTGTCAGACTGAAAAGACTGAAAGCCTTTGTGCCGTTTTCCAGCTGACCCTGACCTCTGACCTCACGTTGAGAGAGAGAGAGGATGAATTTCTTCCCTCATGGATCAATAGAGCATTAAAGAACGACTCTTATGTGCCCGGTGACCCTGCTGGCTAAACACAGGATACGCCTGGCATTTACCTATTGAATAGCTTTGTGTTGTTTAAAGGCACAACAAAAATAGGAGACTCTTAATCCTCGCACGCTTCTCATCCAGAACGGTCAAAAGCGACGAACCGTTTCCGCTGTCCGCCATGCACCCAAAGCAGTCACATTCGATAACATCAACCGAGCTGTCCGGTTTTGAAGCGACTCCCACGGCGCGATAGACGATTAGTTAATAATTCAGAGTCGTTGGAAGCGTTGCACGAGGATGGTGTTCTCTGCTGTTCGCCTTCACAGCTGCATGGGGCCTGCCAGTGACAGATGGCTCAGCCCATGTGGAGGATCTGGTGCCAGTATCGCCCAGCAGAGGGAATAGCGTGTGTCTCTTTTTCTCTTTATTTCTCTCCTCTATGTGCTCTTTGTGTTCATACTCCTTTTACTGTCTCATTGTTTTCCCTGCGTATAATACCTACTGAAAATGAGACAAAAGGATTTTTTTTTTTTGGTTCGTCATCTATTCATCTGCTGGCTGCGCGCCGGTTTTTATTCATCGCGGCGACGTCTTCGAAGAATGCTTTGAAAGGGCCGCGGATTTAACGGATCGCGTTTCAGGTTTATCGGCCCGTTGCGTTCAACACAGAATGTGGTCTGTCGCACAGTTTAGTAAATCATTCCTCTCATGATGGCTCCACTGCAGGGCGTCCAGGTGTTGTCGAGAGATATTTAAAGTTCTCCGCATGGCCGCAGTCCCCCCCCTCCTCCCTTCCTATCCACTGTAGTCGGCTAGAGGACAGCTTGGTGCTACCTGTTGGAAGTCACAGCAACAGCAGGACGCCGCAGCCGCCCTGTGCGGTTGATCAGAGTCCAGCTGATACTGGCTTTGTGGTGTTGTTTTTCAGCGATCCGTACCGTTTCCTCCTATAGGAACCCTCCTATCCCGTGAGAGATGGCGACAGATCAGAATACGATGTAGCGGTGAATGTGTAGGATCACTCACGGCTCATGTGTTCGTTCTGTCAATAGAGTTTGGCGCTTTTCATCTCAGCGTTATCTTCTGATGCACATGCGATTTTCAACTTTTCTTATCACACAAGTGCAGTAAAAAAACATATTGCAGAGCTCCGACGTGGAGGCATTTTAAGCACCCCGACAAAAAAAAACTACAGTCCTCTGAAAAACTCTGCGTGATCTTTATATCACACATAATCTGTGCAAAGTCTGACTGTATATCCTCGGCAATGTCTGCTCAGCTGTGGCGTTTTCTCTGCCAGCTCTCTTGCTGTCTGTCTCAGCGTTGCGAACAGTCTGCTCGACAAACTAGAGGGAGAAGATCTGAAAAGACAGACAGACTCTGAGAGACTTTTTTTAAATGAATATTTTAAGGGTTGTGACACATTTCTGTCAAGGTGATCTATCCCGAAACCTGAATCCCCGCTTTCAAAACAGCTTCTAATTTGATCTCATCCGTGGAGTGTTATGACTGCTTAAGTGGATTACGTGACATTTACCTGACATTTGCAAGCATCCGTCTGCAAGAAAAAATGTTCCTTCTCCACAAAGCCAAACTGTGATAACTGCATCTTTATTACAAATGTAGCTGCAACCAAAATCAGACTTGTTGGCATTTATTTATCCTATCTAACAATATTTTTATGGATGACAAATGTGTAAATCCAAAGTAAGATACGTATTAAATGAAAGAGTTAAAACAAAACGCAGCTGAAAAATGAAAGATCAGCCAAGGAAGCCAAATCCCCAAAGCTAGCCAGAGATAGCTACAGCTTGACGGCAGCCCCGACTGTTATGAATACATCAAATTTGGCGAACAAACATTCGTAGAATAGTTTGTTAGAAACTTACGTCAGTCATGGGGAATAAAAACAGTTACATTAGTCTGCTAAAAGTTAACTAATCTAATGTTATTTTAGCAGAGTAGCAGTTACTGCCAGGTCAGTTATGACTTGAATTCAGAGTTAAGTGTGATCAAGCACATTTTTTACAAGTAATTTAAATGACTCTCAAATGATCGCTGCAAAATATTGGCGCCTACGTTGCGTATTTACTTCAGTTACGTCGCGTATGTGACGTAACTTAGCTGCGTTACTCTATTGAAGCGTTACATCTGCTGAGAAACTTTCAACAAACAAGGTAGGGCAAAAATGGGAGAAGGAATCCTGACTTGTCCTTTCAGAGGAGGATCGTGCGTCTGTGCAATCTTCTGCGAGTTCAGGTCTTTGGAGAGAGTTCTGTTGAGTGGAGTTTGATCAGATCTTTGTGTACTGGCAGGTGTGATGGGAAGAGGTTTATGTTGGAGGAAATGTGTTAAACAGCTGGCAGATCATTTCCAAGTGTTTTGGGACTGCCCAGCCGTTCAGTCATGTTGGCAGGACGCAACACAAACATTTATTTGGGCAAACGTTGCAGCTCGTTTAGAAGCGCAAGATAAATGCCTACCAAAGATATTATTAGCTGCCAACAAGAAAGCAGGAAAATGGTTACAGGCAGAACCTCCATCGCAGACTGACTTGATCTGGTTACAACTGTTCAGGGGACGTTCCTGAAATGATACTGGGAAAATGGATTGTGTATCACTGACCCTTTACTCTATGAACTGACATGTGTAATGCTAGGTGGCTAACTGTGTTAATGTGTATTTCAGTGTTCTGTTGAGAAAAATCAACAGTTGGCTTTCAAACTAGACATGAACAACCATCTCCTGGGTGAAAGTCCTGCGCCCGACCTGTGCCTAACCTCCTCCTTTGCTGCTGTTATAATTGCTCCAACCAGTAGAGGTCGCCGCCTAACGTGAATCCTAAATATAGGTCATAATGAGCTGCTTTCGATCCATGTTTGTTTTTGTTTTTTTTTTAGGACAGGCTGAAGCTGGAAGAACAAATTGTTGAAACTGTGTTTTTCCCTTGATGATATTCCCTGAATTTTTTCAAAAAGCTTACATCAGTAATTTTATTGTTGTAAAATAATAAGCCCCCAAAAGTGCACTGAATAAAAGGAGTAAATCCTAACCATCTGTTCCAGTTTACACAGTCAGCTTAATAAAACATTAAAACCTTTTTTTTCTCTACTTAAGCTTTTCAGGAATTACTCTCCTCTGCCTGTTCCCTTATCCGGTCGTATCAGAGCATTTTTTTGATTTCCTCTGTCCTGTCTTGTCTGTCCAACCAGAGCTGCCGGAGAATTGGACGGACACCAAGGAGACTCTTCTGGAGGGGATGGTGTTCAATGTGAAGTACCTGGGAATGACTCTGGTGGGCCAGCCCAAGGGAGAGGACATGGCCTCCGCTGCCATTCGCAGAATCGTTGCCACAGTGAGTCACCGGTCCCGTTCTGACTCATGTGATAGAATTTAAAAATGACTCTGACATTTTGTGATCACTGCCTGTCTCTTGTCCTGCCCACTGCACCTGCGTTTCTGACGTTCGCAAACAACGTTACACGAAATTCTATCAGCGAGGTCAGCGTCTTCACCGGCAGCACCACATTTCAAGAGTGACATTGTGAAGATTTCAATTACAGCGATGCTTTTTATAGACATTCTCCCGAGGATTTGTGAAATTACAGCCTCAAACTGCAGTGCACATCATGAATGTGTGAACTTTAAGGGGGAGTTTAGTTTTTTATCCATTGTCCCTTATTCTGACGACCCAGGACAATAGTTTGACATTTAAATCACTGCACCACATCTACAGTATAATACTAAAACTTTGGGTACCACTACAGGCGATAAAATGGCGACAGAATTTGAAGATTAAATGTCCTTTTTGTGTTTAATTTCGGCTGCATGTATTCTCATGGCCAGAAAACTACTGTGGACTCTTTCATAATCAACCACTTCATTATTCATGGGGGATCTTTCAGATTAGTGTGCAGGACAAACAGTCCTTTCAAGAAAAAGAGTTCAGATTGAAATGTTCCTTTTTAAATATGCATCTGCACTTTTAAAATATGCATCTGCACTTTTAAAATATGCATCTGCACTTTTGATTACTTTCAAAGGTGAAATACAGTGTGTGGCCTTCACTGCCACTATTTATCGCATTAGAGTGTACCAGCGCCACAGAGGAGAACAAATGAGCGCATCTGCTCGAGAAGTTTCAGATTAAACTGTAAGATGAGGCAGTGCTGATCAAATGTGAATCAAGATTCTGTTGCTGCATAGCGCATTTCTCACCTCCAGCTATAATCTGAGAAAGTTTGTAACCAGGCCACTATGTTGACAACGGATGTGGGGAGGATGCATGCATGCAACTAGGCTACCTCAACATAGAACAGAGAAGGTCTGCTTATTACACACATAGTCTTTCTCTGGTCAGAGTCTGGTCTGGCCATAACTCCACTATGTCTTTTATAGCAAATAGTTGTTTGCTGATGAAATACTGTTGAAATGTCATGTATTTCACCTTTAACGGAGACCTTTTTATGCTTTTTTTTCTTGAAAGTTAAAAAGGTCAAAGTCTGCACCGACAGAAGCTCCTCTCTCCCACAGAAAGCACTGCTCCTGAAACGCCTCGTCAGTAATCTCGCCTTAAATTTTGTGACTTTGTGACATCACATTATGTCACCATGTCACACATTTGCATAATCAATGCCTAGCGATTAGTTTAGCATACAAGAACTGATTTAGCACAGCTGCTCTGTTGATGTTAGCCATGCTGCGTCAGGCATGTGTGAGCTGACCAATCAGAGCAGACTCAGTATTCAGATAGAGACAGACTGTTCTAATAGTTACCCAAAATACGACAATGGACCTGAAAATGAGCACAATGTGGCTTCTTTAAAGTTAGCAGGACAAACAATCCATCCTGGGTCAAAAAGTTGAGATTTGAATGTTCTGTGAAATATTCAGCTACTTGTAAACTCAGTTATCTTTTCCTTCACCTTCAGCTTTGTGCATTTCTCCCGGCATGTTGTCATAGCCGAGCCATGTTTATATCAAGGTCCCTGCATGGAAACGCCGCTGCTAATCCCAGATTATCAAGGCTTGCACATGTGCAGCAGTGGAATCATTGATATGATGTTTACCTAACAACACTGAGCCATACAGGGGATTTCTGAGCACGGTTTTCTACATCAGCTCAGAATCCTGTCAGGTCTCACAAGACAGTCTTGAAATAGACTATTGACTTTGAAGCAGGCAGTTTGTAGATGCACAAAACCCTGTCAGCTGCTTGTTTTTTTACACACACAAATGTATACATTTCTATTTCACGCTCACTCGCATGCGCACCTTTTCACCAACAATAGCGTAGCCTAATCTGTCGGAGGGGGCTTTTCTCTGCGGAAAGAAAAGCCCGACACAGGCAGCCTAATCATAAACCTTCCACTTCTCAATTAGAGACTGAACCGAGCCTAATGGCAGGATTATGATTCAATTGATTTACACCGGGACAGAAAAAGCTGAAACTCAGTTGTCTCTGTCTGTTCCCTTGGAAACCAATCAACCTGAATGGGATTACTGAATACATTTGTGACATTTTCCATTCGCTACATGCGTCAGTCAGGCGTGATAAGACGAGGCCGAGGGACTGAACGTATAGAGAAGAGGGCTGAACTTGGCGTATCTCACGCTGACAGATTGGTTTTTTGCCTTGTGGCAGGACACGAGTAACATGACAGAAGAAAATGTGGCTGTTAGCACTTCCTACATGAATGAGCTGCCACAGTCAGCCACGGCGCATGTTTCCCTCCATATTATAATGCCAGTTTTCCAACATTGTAAGTGCTGCGGGTTTAAGAAGAACGAGCCATTCACTGTCTCCTGGGCATTTAGGCTCCTAGAGCACGCCAAAGCACTGTTCCTGTTGTCCTCCAGAAGACCTTGTTTTTTTTAAAATAGCAAAAGCCCCTCTTTCTTTTCATCCTCGGTTCCTTCCCTGTTGGATTTCATCGTACCGGCTGTTGAAATGAAAGAATCTCTAATGCAGGGTGAATGTAGAGATGTGCTGTAAATGATGAAATTCTTCTTCCCCTCTGTACTCCGTCATGTCACTGATTCTTAACCTGATATCATTTGGGCGTGAAGCGAAAAAACCTGCTCTCATTTGCCAGCTAATTGCACGGTAAGGAGGTCATTGTCATTGTCAACAGGCACTCTCGCAGACCGCAAGCTCAGCACTTTGGCCGTATTTTTCTGAAACTCCAGATGGAGCGGAGCGGCAGGGTGAGTCGCTGGCTGCCGGCCCGACCTCGAGTACTCACTCTGGGC
>CAEMYA010000010.1:7394137-7406832 GCA_903131615.1 Diplodus sargus
CCCCCCCCCCCCCCCCCGTTCTGTCGCCTTTTATAAATTCCCCACATTTCTGGGACAACTCACGCAGGGTGCTTAATTCTGCTCGGCAGCTACTGTCGCATTTGAGGGCTCTCTGCGTTTTAATCACAAGTGAGATCACCCTGCCCTGCATGTACCGACCGCAAGATTCCCAGTCTGATTTTGTGTTTTTTTTACGTGCACATATGTGTTTTTCTATTTCATATCCACAGGCCAGAGCCAGTGCTAAGAAGTTTCGGAAGGTAACGCTGACAGTCTCGCCCAAAGGCATCATCATCACAGACACAGAGACTACAGACCTCATAGAAAACGTCTCCATATACAGGTAAACAGAAAGGAGTGGATTCAAACCGATTTTTTTAAGAGGCAAATGCGCAGTGGTCGGTCTGACTGAGGCGAGGACTCCAGCAGAGCCCGTGTTTGACTTTTCTAAGCTCCCCTCGCTCACTGTAGGCATTTTCAGCCGTGCTAGCTGCGTGGATCCTTGGATGTCAGACTGTTCATCTGTTCGTCTGTCTGTCTGTAAGTCAGCTGGTCCCATTGAAACCCATTAGCTCAAGACTCAGCTATTGTACGATGGATCCCCTGACTTCTACTCTACTCTCTGTTTTCCCTTTTCTACTCTCTGGATGAATAGCAATCAATTTGGTGTTGGGTTTTTTTCATCATAATTAGTACTATCCAATATTTAGGTGATAAGTTCACCCAACAATTCAAGGTAGGCTTACACAGGTAGGGGGAATTGCAGTCCACAAAACATTTCTGGAGCTTCATGGGAAAATGTCGCAGCATTGTCTCCTAAACAACTGAAGAAGATAGCGACTTGTTTAAAATGTTAATTAAATGGCTCCATACAATTCTTTGGGTGTCCAATCCAAGTCCCTGGAGGCCCTTGGATCCCACACTGATGTCAAAACACGTGGTTTGCACCCTCGATGTGCAGTCCAGCTTGTGCACCCACTTTTAGCGTAAAAAAACAACCGGGAAAAGTGTATAAATAACCTCAGTTTGGTATCTTGGGCCGTCCAGGAGTCTTGGGTTACACTTGGCTAGCTGTACGGATCCATTTTTAAACAAGTCTCCATTTTCTTCAGTTGTTTAGGAGAATGCTCCAACGCTGTTTTGCTCTGTCCAGAAACGTTTTGTGGGTGAACTTATCCTCGAAGACTAATATATATATCCAATTAGTAAACATCAGTTTGCATTGTGGGCGTTCTACCATGAGCATTTATCTCAAAGCATTGCCGTACCTAAGTACTACCTCACACAGGTAACAGCATGGCGTTAGATTTCGATTGAACAAACAGCGAATTACTATCCAACTATACAGAGGAATCTGAAGAGTGGCAGGGCTCAGTCAGACAAACACTCCAGGAGAGTGCATACGAACACTTCAAGGTTTAATTTAGATTCCCGCCCAGTGCTGTCAGTGTGGAGCCTTTTACTATTAAATGTTACGAGAGGCAATTACCTCATTAAGGACTATTGGCTTTGTGTGCGAGTGATTGGAAACATCGTGCAAAGCATTAAGGAATGTTTCTTTAAATATTCGCACGGTTAACTCAAGGAGTAAATGGATGACGATAAGAGGATGGTTGAGCGATATCACATAAAAATCACTTACAGTGGGTTTTATTAAATGGGTGAACTCAATCATCACTAATCCATTTATTCCTTCTCATTGAACGGTAATCACCTGTGCCTAACAATGACGGTAATCCTTCACGTCGAGTCCTAAAAACAAAGACAGAGGCCTTATCTGATAGAGGAAGACGCTGATATCCTCTATGTAGGTCACTTTCCCCCCCTGTCCATTGCCGGGGCTTCTCCTGCCGGATTGAACCGAGCAGTTCTCGCCTCAGAGCTGTTGTGTGTTTCACGTTTGATCAATTCGCTCGGAGACCAATAATGGGAGGGCAGGAGGGGGGTCGCTGGGAGGGGGGGATGTCTGTTACTGTGCCTCTGTGTCAATGAAAGCTAACCTTTCTCAGCACCATGCTAGGTTCCATTGTATCCTGAATCATTGAAAAGTGTGTGTGCGTGCTCATGTGTGTGTGTGGTTGTTATATGTTTGGCTGACTTCCTCTCTGGAAAGCATCCTGTAGTGGACCGGGCCTTGTTACATTGAGGATTACAGTGTAAACATCATATAGTTGGACTATGATTACAGAGCTGGCTGTGATAAATACTGTGTGTGCGTGCGTGTGTGTGTGTGTGTGTGGTTGGTGTCTATTCATGTGTGTGTGTATGTGCACACACACAGGTCCGCATCCCATTCTGATCCACCTTATCAGCGGTAGCAGACCACAGGCCAGGGGAATCAGCCTCGTCTTTGATCTCCTTCTCCTCCCTCCTTATCTCGCCCTCCTCTCCTCCTTCCCACTCTCCTTTCTGCCGTCTAGATAGGAATTTCTCCTTTTCTGCTCATATTAACATAAACAGAGCTCTGAACGCAGGCGTATCCAGGACTAATTGCCCACTTTGAAACTCACGCTGCCGCTCTCGGCCAACGCTCCCCGAGTAATGATCCAGGAGAGATTTGAGGGGCCACATGCAGAGCTTGGGTTGACTGAGGATTGATTTATCCCCTTTATGAGACCCCCGCCCCCCCACCGCCGCCTCCTTACAGCCCCCCTTGCCCCTCCTGCCCCTCCTTTTTCTTGTGTCTTATTTTAGTTGCGCATAATCCATTTATTGGCCGGGAAAGGAAGCGAAGGGTGAAAAGAGAAGCTGGAGGATGAGAGAATGGATCAAATCACACTGTTTATTGTGCATCACAAATGAGGAAGAAAAGAGTAAGATGCTCAAGGTGTATGTGCCCGCACATGGATGGGCAGTGTGCACCTCACACAGTGAGTGTGCATGTACATGTTTGTGTGTTTAGAGTTGATTGTGTATCCGCACTTAATTTAAGTGGGGTTGTTTTCCCTCGGGGGGAGGCTTAGTGGGGGATAGAAAGAAAAAAAAACAGACAGGAAGACATTGTGCATCGCATTGGAAACAGGATCCTCGCAGCCACGACCCTCCCACCCCCTCCACCCACACACATACCCACATCCACCCACCCACCCACCCATCCACACAAAAACAAGGCAGTGTCATCTTGTATCACTGGCGTTTGGGTTTTTCACAGTCTAACAACCTGATATTGGATTCAGCAGCCTTGACGGCGCACTTCACAGAGCGTCTGATTTGCAGCATCAGACACTCGGGTTTTTCTTTACACAGGCTTGAACTTCAAGAACCAGGTCTGCCTTGTAGTGCTGCTGTAGGTCCAGCTGCTGGCACTGTTGGGATTAGGCCAAGGACTTACCCACACAGGAGGTTAGATTGTATTCTGCAGCAGTGGTTTAACCTTTTTTGAGTTGAATTATTCAACACAGTAGGTATCGCTGCAGTTCTGGTCTTGTAATACATTCCAGAGTTGTCTTAGTCAAAATATAAAATAAGGCAATATTTTGGACAGGGAAAAATATGGAGATTGGAGCCTTGATGTTGATATGATGGTCCGAAATGCATTTGCCGAGAGCTGTCATTTGACTGCGAGCCAGGAAAACTCAATTTAAAGTTGAAGGACAGAAAGGCTCTGGAGGAGGTTGAAAAAGCTGCCCGGTGCATCATTGGCATCAGTGGTATCGGCGAGGGGAGGGCGAGGTGTCTGCGCAGAGTCAAAGGATGTGAAAAGACGATACCCACCCCGCTGCCATCGGACTGCAGAGCAGCTTCTTTCCTCAGGTTGTGAGGTAAACCATAGAAGGAAAACTACCCTTTGTTCCGACAGGCCCATTATTCCAAAACAACACAAGTTCGATCAAAACAAAAGCCCACTGCTCCGAAGCTGTTTTTTTTTTACAAAATTACACACCCTCCCTTGAGTTTCTATCCCTTATTATTATGTTGTCTAGCCGGGGTGAGGGTATGTCATTTGGTTTAAAAGTGTGTATTTTCAGAACAATGAAACAATAAACAATTGTTTATTTTGGGGATGATGGGTCGGTCCAGTTGGGTATTCTTCAGGTGACTGGGGTTTTGGAATAACGGGCCTTCGGAACCAACGGCAACGGCGCCCATAAAGGGACTACAACTTACATTTGTTTGTTATCCTGCATTGCAGAGTGACAATTTAACCTTGAACCTTGAGGCAACCAGACACTCGGGTTGGCTAAAACCCAGCGTGATATCTAATCTCTTTGGAATGGAAATGCTCTACACCAGAGCTTAGCAAGAAGCAGGGTGGAAGAACGGCTTGCTGGGCTCTGTCCAAAGTTTAAAAAACACTATTTACATAAACCCAAAAACAAGACACTTTCATTTTTGTAGAAATCGAACAACCAACTTTTTACAAATCTGTTCACCTCCTGCTCTCATTATTTATGCTAGGCTAAGCTGACCGTCTCCTGGCATGAGCTCCACAGTTCATGCATCTAAGAAAACTCCAATTGAATGTCAAAAACACAGACGGTGATACTTGCAACTCCCATGCGAGCGGCTTGTTGGGTGGTGTTCCAGCCTCCATCTGGACTGGTGTCGCTAATTCATATTCTGACAGAAGCTCTGAGACACGTACCGGCATATCAAACAGCCGAAAACATGCAGGTCGGAGAAAAAAAAAAAAGGAGGTAGAACCATGACTGACACTCTGCCTGGTAATGATGCATTTGCTCTGACATACTAATAGATTTGTGAGACATGTCTGCGTGACTCCTGAGCGGCCGGGACGAACAGGAAAGGCGCCGGTGTGTTTGTTTTGATGCCTGCTTCCCTGCAGCAAAAAAGGACAAGTGCTGTTTTTTCCATTACGGCACATGTGTCGGGGAAAAAGTTGGACGAAAGTAGTTCATTGTTGCGGTTAAACAAGCCTACCTGCTTCGCTGGGCGTATGCGGAGAAATTTTGAGGCTTTGAAGTGTGAAGTTTTCTATCCGGGGCTTTGTTCTGTAAATATTTAAATATTTCCATTGATATTCCCTCTCTGCCGCACAAACACCGGTGCTCTGCACGGCGAGGAGATCAAAGGCTTGCGGTCCGCGGAGCCCCTTCAGAGATATGATGCAGACTGACAGCTCGGCTTCTGTTGTTCGAGCTTAGAGAGAACTCTGCCACGCCGTCAATTATTTATTAATTTGTTTTCCGTTGTTGTTTCAGGCTGAAGGCTTGATTTTTCTGAATTTGATCCGTCGTGCGGCACATAGGTGGCAGTAATCAAATCGCCTTTTTTGTCTTTTATAATGAGTGAAATCTGCATGCAGGGGAATCTTAACAGGCCTTTGCAGATGCACATATTCATCACACTCAATGGGTAAAGCGAAAGGAAAAAAGTGTGTTGGCCAAATAGATGGAATTGTAAATGTATATTCACTCCAGTGAGATGCCTTTTGTGTAGAGATTCACATTATTATCACACGGATGCCTTTTTATAATGAAAACAGTCGTCTGTGTGGCACATGTTGTGTAGTGCGTTCCTGTTTGTGACACTGCTGCTGTTGATTAAAAGGGGATGCGAGTGTCATAATCCACCATCGTCCCTTGGTTTTGTACACAGTTCAGTGTTGGGATCACACTCTTATAGATTCCTGCTGGTACTTCTCAGGAGATATACGCCCATTTTGCTTATTCTTACAGGCGAATGTTCTGAGAAATCAAACAACATGTTGCGGGCGACGAACAGCACTTCTTGTTAGAATTCATTTGTAAAGCTCTCGTGTCTAAGCAATCCTGGTTATCTCTCCACTGCAATGTGCGATAAGAGGAGAAGAGTCGGTGCTGATTTTCCACAGACTGGATGTGTTTGCAGACTTTAATCTTCGTGCCGCAGTCTTCGTCTGTCGATGGTTACTTAGAACCTTTGTTACAACTTTACAACTTTGTGGTGCTCAGGGTGGGACTTAACTTTTTCTGTTTTATTATCTTTTATTACTCTGAAGCGTTGGTTACTTAAAGGGCGACTCCACCAATTTTTTCGACATTAAAGTGTGTTTACAGGTCTTGGGGAGCTACTACTGCACATGTGGAGAAAAAAAGTAGCATAAATCTGTCACGGCTCCAGAGGAAGCTGCGTGTAATCAGATAAATTGCCTCTGGTGGTGTCAGTGTCTGGTTGCATTGTGGGTAATGTAGGTGCCAGTTTAAAAAAAACAAAAAACAAAACAAATGTGACTGTCTTTCATTTGATGAAGATGAATTGTGCCACAACATACCAAAATGCAAAAATTACCATTCCCATTGAAAATACAACTCTCATTGCAAGCAAATAATACAATTAATATTGTTTAGCCCTTGTCTGACTCATTATATAGTGTATTATATTACTTTTTAATCATTGATTTGCATAGTTATTCATATTATAGGAAAACAAATTGAAATTTAGAGAGTACACACACACAGCAAGAATCTGTTGGGGCTTAAACAACACAAGTTTAAACTGGAAATAAGTGGAGTTGGAGAAATATCGGAGCTGAGGAAAAGTAGATAATGAGTAAATAAGATGATAATTAAATGTATATTGAGCAGTTAGACTACTTTGGTTACATCAAGCTTGTTTTCTGAACTTAAATAGGTCAGCTCTTTCAACTTTCTCTCTGCTCATATTTCCGCAATTAGGGTCCAAATATAAGTTGGAGCACGGGGTGGTGGTGGTGGAGGGGGGGGATACGCAGAGCCCGGGTGTCCTGGGCATTGCAATGTGGGTCACGCATCAGCGGTGCAAGGCAGCAAACAATCTGAGTGAGAGAGAGAGAGGCGTGAAGGCTGGTGATTTTCCTGCCTTTTGTTTGATCGGGTAAATTACATCACTTTTTTTTTTTTTAGTGCCCCTGTTGAAGTGCAGATGACTGGCCGCCAGCTGCAGATCCCTCTTTTGTCACCAAGTTAGGGTAACGACGGCAGGCTTCCACACAGCTCCGCACGCCACCGACTGCAGCCCTGTGGTGTCATTTCTCAGCAATGTTGACGACATGCACGCAGAGACACCGAGTATCTAAGTTGAGATGCAACGATTTTGATGCCTTCTAGTCGGAGAAAAACAACAACTTCTCTTGAGATGCGTACCTGGGGCGACGAGGATAAAAGCCCCCAATCTTGTCCTTGTGCCGCTCATATTAAAGGTTGCTTCTTTAATTATAGCGACAAAGGCCTAGTGCATCACTCACCGTGTCTCATTTACACATCTATTTAAAGCAACAGAAAGGACGCACTGCTGCTGGTTCAGGTAACAAAATTGGACGTACACACAGGGTGACTCCGGATCAATACGGCCTCTAATAGCCTGCATAAAGTCCGGCAAACCGAAGCCATCAGGTCCGCGTGCGTCGCTTCAGTGAACCCATGCGGGGGAGCAAAATAGCTCGGTGGACTTCGTCGAGATTGGTTTTAGATAACCACTGAAAAATAACGGGCCGCGGCTGTCGGAGGGTTTGCAGACATTGGGCTTTCTGGAACGTTCATCAGATCCAGGAGAGATTGGGCGTGACTGTCGGGCACGAGGTCTCGAGTGCAGTGTAGCCACAGCGGAGATAAATTTCGTAATCCGAGGCTTTCCATTTTCCAACTGACAGTGGAAATTCAGATATTTCAGCACGAGTCGCGCTTGTGTTATGCAACTGTCAAGGAGGTTACTTCAGAAAATGAACAGTTTCTATATCTCATTTCCTGCAGCTTCACATGCCTTTCTATATTCATTCACGTCCTCCAGAGATAAGGAAGACAAAACTCTCACCTGAACACACCGAATTCAGCAGAAGACATGCAGTTGTTACTGCGGTGTGCTGGAGTGGAGGTTGTCCCCGTGTCTTCATTAACGCAACACTCAACTAATTCAACGTGGAAAAACCTTGAATCCAAAATACTATATCAGCATTTGAGTTGGGGTTTTTTTTGCATTAAATTCATACTTTTATTGTGAAATATGAAGCACTGAAGAGCTCAGTCACAGCTTCAAGCATCACTCATGGATGTCGCCGTCGCTCATCTGTCTCCTGCTCCACTGTTCCCAGCTGTGGGACCTAAAATCAGCATAATATTCATAAACCATCGCTCTCATCCCGCTATGATTGGACTGCTTATGCATATGCAAAAAGGTTGAGCGCTGAAGCTGGAGTGTGGCCTACACTGACATGCACGCAGTGTGTCACACTTTGATGTATGTGTTTTTTTGTTAATGTCGTCCCTTTTGTTCAGCATGTGTGTCCTGTGATTACAAAGGAAGTCTTCCCGTGGTTCCTATCTGCTGCAATTTGCTCATTTATCATCTTAAGTGCGCTTATGTCAGGCTGATTGATAGTGTTGGGAGATTATGATGTTTTGTTGATTTTTTTTTTTTCCCCTTCTTCTTCTCTTCCAGAATCTCGTACTGCACAGCGGATAAAACTCAGGATAAGGTCTTCGCGTACGTCTCCCAGAGTCAGTTCAACGAGACCTTGGAGTGCCACGCGTTCCTCTGCCAGAAGAAGAAGATTGTAAGCGTGCAGCACTTTTATTGTTTATTTCTATTTATCTAAATGTATGGAATATATGCTGTTGGACTCGAGGTCAGATTCCTTGGGGGGGAGCTGAGTTATTGTGATGAACTGCACTTGAGGCAGCTCGTAGCCTGAATGTAGGTGGTGTGTGGCTCCATCTTGTGGCAGTTCACCTGACGGCTCATTCGTGCAGCATTTCCCAAAGTTTTTCACTGTGGACCCACTTTGTTAAACGATGAACAACAATCACCTCATGATTGTGCCAATTATTACTGACTTTTTCGCATTTCCTTTCTATGATCTTAAAGAGATAAACGAGCAATATCAAAGAGAATTTGATAAATCACGTCTTTGTTTAATGTACTAATTAGTAGGCTCATTGTCTGTACCGCTTCTCCTTAAAATTATACACATTTTGAATACTTTTATTAATAATTAGACAAATTCTACTTATCAATAAAATAAATTCTCAACCGTAAAACGCACAGTTGTTTGGATAACGTCAGCTGTAGTCTGGTCTTTAGCTGGGCTTTTCCTTTTTTACTAGCCAGGCAGTCGTTTTGAGAACCACACTGCAGCGAGGGGTTGCTGTCCATTTCTGTGGCAGAAACCTTGAAGTGCGGTCGATATATACCAGCGGGCTCCCTGATGTTGCTCAAAGGTGTCCTGCAGATATGAATCTTCAATTTCTTTCTCCTTGTTTGGCAACCCAAACTGTAGAGAGACCCAATCTCTGTGACTGTGACTGCACCAGTGCCTGCTGTTTACTGCTAATCCTACCTGAATTAATAACCCCAGAAACAGAAATAATCTTCAGTTTATAGAATAGATTCCGACATTCAGACTGTAAAGCTAATAATGGCAATGGATGGTTAAATCAAAGACTAAAGACGGGAAAACATCACCAAATCTTCTGTATCCATTATGCTCACTCTGATTTCATAAATATTAGAGTTTCATTGATTTTCCATTCCCGGGAAAGTGTATACACACACAAGGAAAGAATAAAACACACATGTTGGGTCTGGATTGTCTTGTGTCAACATTACCAATAAGACATACTCAGTGGTTCGTTCTCTTACCTTGTTGTTGACATGTAAACATTACGTGCATATCTCTGTACGTTTGTTCCTCTTAAGCTCTTATTCTATGAGTTACATAGAATAGTTCCATTTCATATCATTCAGCCATGATTTCAAAGCCATTCATCGTGTGCTGGTGGATCAGCCTTGTACCACCTCTCTGTAACGGACTTTCTGCAGGCTGCCAAAAAGATTTTCAGTAATTATCTGTTTTCTTCTCACACAGTATCTCCTGTTAAATAACCAAAGTACACCAAATTACATGTGAATGGACCACAATTATTACCTTTAATTTTGGGTAATAAATTGGGTAATAAAGAGCCTTATCATTGTTCAGTTTCCATTCATGTGTCATTCCTCCCTTCTTCTCGTCTCTCCAGGCTCAGGCGGTGACACTGACGGTCGCCCAGGCCTTCAAAGTGGCCCTCGATCTTTGGGAGATTGCTCAGGAAGGTGAGTCGGCTGAACAAAAGGGAAGGCGTCATCGTGACAGTTCAGTGAAAGGCTCTCACCTTGAACTGTTTAGAAAAAAAAAGGAAGGAAGTAAGGACGGGCTTTAATCCATTAGATCTGTGACCAACGTGACGGGGAACTCATTTGGTCGGGAGGAGAGTTAATGAATGTGTTTAATAACCAAAAGGAAGAGATTAGAAAATGACCTCCACAGTCTGCAATGTGCTCTCTGCATTTAAAACTGCCACTAAGCTTGATCTACTGACAACCAAAGGCTCAAATGGATGTTATCATTTTCTTCAGGTTTAGTTCTTAAATGTGTTTTTTTTTTCCCCTTCCTGTCTGCAGGGAAAAGCAAGAAGGCGAGGACCTGCTGCTCTTGTGCGGCGAGCAACGGCCAGACGGAGACGACGAACAGCGCTCCGTGCGTCCCAGCGGGTGAGCTCATCTGATTTTTGTTCTCGTCCACAAGGTGTCTCTGCTCATCAAATTGAGTTCAACTGCACGGACGAGAGAGGTAATCTTAAAACTAAAAAGGGCTGCTCAGTTCAACCACGAGCCTGTTTGTTTTCTGGCAGGGCTTTATATGAGAAGATTGAAGCCGCTCTCTTCTCTGTCTGTGAATTATAAAGCCAGGATAGGATTATCTTACTTTACACAAAGATTAGACGTGGAGAAACAGCTCGCCTCACACTGTCTGAAATTTTAAAAAAAGATCCATCTCCCAGCAGCTGCAGAGCTCGATAATTATGTTATGTCTGGTTAATTTAATCCATACAGAAAACGACGTGTGCCAGGTTTTACATGCCAGGACGTTACAACGCCTGGCCGAGAGTAGTCGGGCACGTAAGCCACAAAAACCCACAGTGTTGTTTCTGCGCTTCAGTCTGTCATTTCATTTTTTCAGACATCAGTGCGGTGAAGATCTTCTCATCTAATTTTCAGCAATTAAACAGACTACTCCCTCACACTCTTAATACAGAAATGGGTTTCCCATTTGAAAAACAAAAAAAACAACCGAGGGGGAATTATTCCACGTGTGGCACAAACATTCAGCTGGACTTTAAAATGAGCTGATGACATTTTGGTGGTCAAAGGTCACTGTGACCTCACAGAGCATGTTTTTTGGCCATAACCCAGGAATTAATTTGCTGGCTGAGACAGCAATTTACACAAATGTCTCAATAGGATAGAAGACGTAACGATGACTTTTTGATCCCAAAGGTCAACTTCACTGTGACATCATAAAGCTCTGCAGAAAAAAACTTTTTGTGCCATTATTCAACACCGTAATTCAGGAATTGGAGGTAGATTGTGCTCATGTTTCACTTTCTGTCTGATTCTGATTTGGAGTTATATGAGATTTTTTCACAAAATGGACAACCTTTGTTATTTCTCTCCTGGCTTAGAGTGTAGAGCAAAGAGCACCAGTGACAGACCGACTGCACCTAATATTGTGGCTTTGCTGTTATGTTTGCAATTCATTCTTTGCACTGAAGTTCTGATTTTAATATTATAAATATGGATAATTTGAATAATTAATCATTTATATTATATATTATGTAAAATATGTTGGCAGAAGTGAATAATGAATCTTTTATTGATTAATTAATTAATTAATTAATTCATCAGTGTATTTATTCATTCATTCATACTGCTAAACAACATAAAATACAAATGAAATAAGATGTTGTACTTATGTTACACAATGATCCTACTCCTATCCTATAAGCATCAACGGTTTAAAATGAACATATACACTCATAAACACACAGCAGTATTCCACCGTAAGTTAGATTGTTGTCGCACCGTGTGATGAAGCTCTCCGTCAGTCCTCGTACATCTCTGTAAAAAACAGTCTCTAAAAGAAGACGGCATGTTTCTCACTGGAAGTTATTCGCTGGATTCAGAAGTCACTAAGGTGTGATATATATTACACTTAGTAGCTTTCATGAAATCCTTTCAAAGTCTTTATCCCTGAATCTGGACGGACTTAGATATGAGCTGCACCTTGACTGGTGCACGCAGGCATAGACCCACCATGCAGTGACTCTAGTTTTAGTTCAGTCAGCTTCACGACCGGATGCATTTCCGATCCTTCGCTTTGAGCCGCTCGCTGAGACTCTAAATGCACCTCGACCGGATCATCAAAGCGCCGCGGCGTAACAGAGCCCGACAAAATGTTCGCACAATCCATTCTGCAGCCACGAGGTGCGAGATAGTGTGAGCCGTCCGACCTTGAAGCGAGGTGTTCTGTGGAAAACTATCCACCACCTTCCTGAAGTTTTTATTTTACACCGTATAAAATCCGTGGCACTGACCGTGTCATTAGAGCCGACAGCTGATTATCCACACTGAGCTCAGCAGGAAGTGTGCTTCTTGTGATAATGGACATTTTCCACCGTTTATTTTTGTTTTAAGGCACAAAACTAGCTCCAGGTGTTGATCTCCTCCTCAGCTGTCGAAACAGTCAGGCTTTGTGTTTAGTCTCAGCCCCGCGTTGCTCAGAAACCCGTCAACAATTAAGGATGATTTTCTTTTAATGTACCTGATCTTTGATTAATGCTCAGTTAGTTGTTCCTCTGAGGCTTTAATATTCATCAGCAGGTTTTTTTTAGCCGTGCTGGGAAAGTGTCCTGTGCTGTAATTCTCGGCGGACGAGGATAAAGATGATATAAACTCCTCGC
>CAEMYA010000010.1:7414996-7428162 GCA_903131615.1 Diplodus sargus
TTTAAAACATCTTTATCTTCTCCTGTCGAGTCACTTTGTCACGACTTCTCTCTGTCTCTTGCCTGACACGCAGCAACATGGAAGTAGAGGAGATGGACACCGGTACGTATCTGCACGTTTTTGGCGACGCATGTTTCACGAGCCCTTACATTCAGAATGCCACCATTTCATCTTTTGCATTGTCCATACAAATCATCTGTCATTAGTTGTCATTCAGTTTTTAATGAGCCGACACGATTCAAGGATCCGTTCCACAAGGGACACCGTCAACATCTGCACATTTGTGAACACGTCTTTGCGAGAAGGGAGCACACACAAAGACATATTCAAGTAATTTAGCCCATTGAATACATCTGGGATCTAAAGAATAATGGCCTGATGCTGCAGTTGTGGAAAGCAACTACAGTATTACAGAGGGAAAGTCGGATTGGTGATTGTTAAATTGCTGAGAGTGTCGATGTTTAAAATAATGTACGTCAAGTAGAAACTAGCTGTGTGACACATTTTGTTTAACCTATCTTCACCAAATTTGGTACATACCATGTTTAAATGACCCTGAATTAAACGTATGTGTTTGTTTTTTGGTGTCACTTAACGTTGGTTTGTAATTGGTTGTCAAAACGTGTCATAGTCTGTCGCGCTTTAGTGCAAAATCCAATCAGGAATTTTTTCGTCGCTGCACAAATGTGTAAACATTTTGTACGTTTCTACCCCCAGGGGGCGCTACGGTAGCAACATAACACGACATTTCTGCAATTCTGTTGATGAAACTTGATAAAAAAAGTTCTCCATGAGCATTTAAGCGTGGCAACAACAGCACCACCTTGTGGCCATTAAGAAAATGCCACCATATTTTTTTTTAAAAATGCCATTCGCCACCAATTTCCAGTGGCATCATCAGATGTAAATCATCCGCGCTGCTGTTAAGTATGACTTCATTCACCTGTAGATGGTGCTAAAGTAAAAGTCCAATCTGATCTCTTTTACAGGACACTGATTGCGGTAACTTGAAAATCAAGCCACAACAATTCACTTTAATTTAGTGGCCTGCTGAGAGGATGTTACTGGTTACTAGAGACTAGTTGGAACATTTCCTGTAATGTTGTTATAAAATCATTTTGGTGTAATGTTCATTTTGAGGGAATTATTGTGGATATATGTGGGTAAATATAAGAAAATGCAAATGTATATTGCTTGGTAATTTCCACAGAACTATATCGACACAATTATAATATGTGTTCATATTACACTGTATTCATTTACCATCATTCCAACGTCCCCTTCGTGTCCTGCATGCATTTGATTCTTCTGTCAGTTTCCAACCTGCATCTCCTGTAAACCCTTTCCGACGAGCAAATATTTAGCAGTATCGCTTTCCTCTCCCCCTCTCTGTCTCTGTCAGACTGGCCGAGTCCCGCTCCGAACCCGTCACTGACGATGCAGCTCTGAGTCGGCAGGAAGTCTCCGAGGAGAATCTGTTTTCTATCCGCAACAATGAGCTTGAATAACACGAGCACGGTCCGGAGCTGCCAAACTCGCAGCACCACGAAAATTAGACAGAAATCATAACCACGGGGCCCCAACAAGGAGACCAACAAACAACACAAAACAGCATTCATCACTTGGACAAACAGAGAAAAACACGCCACGCTTCCCGGTGCACAACCTGAATCAAAGAGGCTCTGTTTGATATTCGGCGGCTGCTGCAGAGAGGCCAGAATGAAAACCCTGATATCATAAACTGCTATTTCTGTGAATGCCTGCCAATCAACACACACTCCCCTCAGTGTAAACAGCCATCTCCAGACATATTTAAATTCTAACAAACTGCCAGATGAAAGACGGTGCACACAACACTGCGAGGCGAGCGAGAATGACACATCTCTACTCAAAGGAAGTTCTTGTGGAAGATCGTGGGATGAACACTGTCTACTTTTTAATCTAAAAAAAAAAGTACTTTCACATGTCGAATTCCGCTTGTAAATTCATATGAAGATTTCCTCTGCATCAAAAAAAGTCCAGAAATGTGTGTATATAAGGCTGTCATCTCCTCTCTGATCTTGCCGTTTGATTGCTAGAATAGCAGCCGTCGGTCTCAGCAGCCACTGGAAGAAGTTGAGCGTTAGAACATGCAGAACATGGTGCAAATCTTCAGTCGTGATATCGGATGATTTAGACGTTCACCATTTAGCTTGCTGTGATTCAACCATGTTATAAGCATATAGACACGCTTTACCCGTGGGTCAGCTTTTTGCCGATTGCAGTATAACTGTGTTGTCACGAAAGGACAGAATCAACCTTGGAAAACGAAGAAATGTGGCTGAAAGAGTCACACAGTGTTTTCTTCTTTCCATCGAATCAAATGTAACACAAGGAATGCTTACTTTGTTTATCCAAGACTTTTTAACCTCATCTCATGGACTTCCCCAGCCGACAGATTTGCTCAGTTTTCATGTAGGTGAAGTAGGCGACCTATTCACTGGAGTCAATGTCGGCAATGTATGTTTCTGCAAACCAAGGATATGTTGAGACTTTACATTCGCTTATGTTGCAACTGTTTTAAGTTTTATATCGTTGACAACACTGTGCTCATGGTCTGCCTAGGTTTAGGCACAAAAACCACTTGGTCAGGTTTAGGAAAAGATCATGTTTTGGCTCCTTAAAAATACCCATTGGTGTGACACTTACAAATGTTGAAACACTGTCTCAAACTGCGGTCACTGGCTTGGCAGTCTGCCACCATTCCCTCCACCTCCGGATGTGAAAGTCAGGTCATTAACACGTAATGTGAACTTGATATCATACGTTTTGCAGGAAAATGTCAACATGCCTGTGACGTGTACAAATTCGTGGTTTGCAGAAATGTTAACTGTCGACATTTTGTCCTGGCGACTGGGCCGTATAGCAGGTGGTGATGTGGCATCAGATCGTAAAGCTAATCCAACCTCATTAATATAAATGAATTAAGTTAAGGCAGAATTTAGTTTGGTCTCATTTTGGACATGTGATAACAAACCAAAGCATCACCATGACAACTGAGCAACATTTCCTGCTGTGGAAGGCCTTGAGATGATTTGGACCTTGAAGCTTTCTGTTGTTACTCCGTGGTGTAAGACATTTACAGCTACTCTGTTCAATCTGTCCGATTATTGGAGCGGCAGTGCAGCAAACTAGAGTTTATCGACCATCAGCAATGCTCTTCACGTTTAAAGGGGTACTCCAGGGGTTTAGCGCCGCAAATTCATTTAGTTGAGGAACTCAATAGAGACAGATTATGTAAGGAAGATTGAATCCGAAGCAACAGAGGCCAAGATATCCTCACCTGCAGGCCCTAGTCTGGGCCAACCTCCAAAATCAGTAGATAGAAGAAGAAAAATAATTTGTCAGTGGCGCTCGTAATCTGTAGAGCGCTTACTTTCAACGTCAACATTAGATCTTTAAACCCTCCCTTTACTCATAGCAAAACAAAAACGCAGAGTTGTTGAGTTTTGAGTTGCCAGGCCTATCAAACCTCCCCCACACTGACCAAAGCAACTGTAGCTGACATCTACAGATGACTTTGTAACGCCAACGTTAAGTCGAGCTTAAGGCGGCTTTTTCAAGGGTCCTCCATACAAAGATGAACTGGATGGGTTTCGTTTCTATCATAACAAGAAACAAAAAACGACTGAATTTAAATGTAAAGGTTTTGTCATTCTTGTATGCCTGCCTAACACCGACTACCTTGGCACGCTTACTGAATAGTAAGATGCTAATCATGATGAGCAAACTGAACCCGACGTGTAGAATTGATGGAGTGCCCCTTTAAGGTCAACAAACCTTAACCAGGCTTTAAAGATCCATTCAAAAAACAAACAAGACAGAGCCTCACTGTCAACACCACTAAATCCACTGTTAACCCTCGCTTCATGTAAACAATGTCAACAGAGAGTCAATTTTTGAAAACGCATCCGCAAACATGTCTCTTGCAGAAACGGACTGTCGCCCCTGTAACAATCGAGTCGGCGTCTTACTTGAACACGTAACCAAAATGTCACGACCACTTTCCGTTCAGCCCGCTGTACATAAGGATTACGTCAATGTCGCAGAATAGTGATGGTGTAAGGTCAAGAGGTCAACTGTATGGCAAGGCCAAACCTATTAGAGTACAGAAACCTATTTCCATACGCTGTATTTTTTCAACGTCAGCGCTGTGTCATGTATGTACGCGCACTGTATCATTGTAAACAACGTAGGACGAATAGAATCAGGGTTTGTTTTTATTTTTATTTTTTTTTCAAAAATGGTTATCACTCTTGTTGAGATGTGAATGTGTAGATGCTTGTGTGTTTCGCATTAGGTTAGACAGTTTGTACAAATGTAACGTGGTTTTTTGATTCAACAGGATTCGCTTTATATTTTTGCTCCAAAGTATCCATTAGCAACCCACGTGCTGTATACAATGTATGAATTATCCTGTTCTCAAGTCAGTAATCACCTTTTTTCAACACATGTTCCACTCTGTGCCACACACCGCGCCCTCCGTCCCCTTCGCCCTCCGCAAATTATTTTTATCCGCCCGCTCGGAAGATGTTCGCTGTCAAGAGGATATTATATGGCGCCTCGGTCTGGCTGAAGTGGTCTTTTCTCTCTGTATTCATGGCGTCGTGGCTGAGAATCATTGTGACGGCCCGGGGGGTGGGAGAGGGTGGCGGGGGACTCGCCGTTGTTGTCATGACACCCGCTGCCGAATAATTGGACGGCTTATCAGGTTACGCCACAAAGCTTAATTGCATTGTTTCGTTCCTGACTGGCAGAGACGCCGGCCGACACTGCATATTCGAAAAAAGGGAAGGGAGAGGATATCAAAAATAACCCTCCAGCTCGTCCGTGTTCGCGCCTCGGCATCGACTGTGAAGTTCAAGGTCAAAATGCAGCAGCGTCACCTTTTTTTTTCTCGTGAGCAAAAGTGATTTTTACCACATTTTCCAGCCTTTATCTACTCCGTCATTGACTGAACCGATTGATTCATGCTTCGGTATATCCGCTGATTCAGTGCTATTGAGTGATATCTGGAGATGGGCTGTCATCCAGGAGCTCTCAGACCCAGCATCGGTTTTTCGATAACAGCAAACCAAAGGCCGGTTGTGAGTGTTTTGTTTCTGCACGGTTTCACCACGAGGTGGTCGATATATCACACTTGGATCACCTGGTGTTGCCCTCCCCTAATCGATTTTCAAGCAAAAATCCCTCATCCTTATTTAGAACTGATGGATCCCTGTATGAGTTATGTTATGGGAGGGAATCGATCTGCTGCACTGTACAGGCACCCAAGGGTTTTGTTCCGCGGAGCCAGAATGATGTTGTACAGCGCGCTGATGTGGCCAGATTCCCAGCAAAATCTCACAAATCTTTTGGCGCGGGGGAGACTTTTTGTTTCCCGTGCAGGAGGGGGCACTCGGAGGTATAACATGCCAATTTTGAGTCCGGAGCGCACTGAATACAAATCAGCCTGTGACGGTTTGAGGCCAGGAATCATTTGAGGCTCGTAAAAACAGGGGAAAAGAGGAGAATCGTCTGATAAGCTATTTACTACCCAAATTAACCACTGACGTTTACAGTATCGGTTTACTCTTTCAAAGAAGGTGCTTATTTTCTATCTATGCAATTAGTGGGTTTCCAGCAGTGTTGTGATATTATGATAATAGGAATTTGTGTAAACAGCGCGAGCAGTCGTCCTGAACTGTGTAAAAAAACATGTACAGAATTTGGAAACTGTTATGGTTTGGTACATATTTATGCTTAATAAAAGACTTTGTACAAAACTGTCATTGCACTCAGGGGAAATTCTTTCACTTGAGGCCGCTCGCAGAAGCCTCAAAGCTTCCGCTGCCTTTCAACGATACAGTTCGGCCTTCAGTAGCGCTAGACAGTATGACTACAATGTGTGTTTTTCTTCTAGCAAATCAATTTGATTTTCCAGGAACGCTCTCCGACTCGATCAATAACGAGCTTCAGCACATTAAATAACCACAAGCTCAGTCTGCAGAAATCAAACATCTGAGTGTGTGAGGTTTTGATTTACAGCGGTCTTCACAGAGCTCTCCAGTTTAAACATGAAATTGAATTAATTACGTCTCTCTCTCTCTCTCTCTCTCTCTCTCTCTCTCTCTCTCTCTCTCTCTTTTCATTCTCGAGCCGACTTCGGTCGATCCCAAACCAAGGACGGTTCTCTTGTCTGTTGGTCTGATTGACGCAATCACATCGACGCCTCTGTTCACTCAGCCCGCTGCTGAAAACCTGACAGGGTGAGCACCAGGTGCAGGCAGAAATGTCAATATGAGCTTTGATGAGAGTTTACATATTTGTGCACCATATGATTAAGTGAATCAAACCGGCAGCTTGTGGTTGTGAATATATTGTATAACCAAGGCAATTCAATTTCAGGTACAATTTATATGGAATGATTTCTCACACTGCAAGGTGAAGAATTAAGTAAGCAAGATGGAAAAAGAAGGTGTCAAAAGTTCAGATAAGAGCTGTTTTCCCCTCCGTGCTCTGCTGGTATAAAAACCCGGTCTGCTCTGACGTGCATGTGTTTCCGTGAGATGACGGCGCGAGCTGAGTGTTTGTTTAGTCTGATGACTGTTTACAGAAGTATGCAAATCTTTTAATTACTGTAGACGTGGTGCCTCCAGTCCCATCACCAGGCTGTGCAGGGCCGACAGAGATTCTTGGAGATCACTCAAGGTTTCACTCGCCAATTTTTTTTTTACATTAAAGGCTTCTTCAGTTCTGACTAACTGGGAGGGGGGTTAAAACCCACAGCCAGTTTAGAAGCCTGCAACTCCCCTCCAGATGCTTGGAACTAAAGTCCAGCTGCCTATGATACAGCACTTAGGACTAGGGGAGGGTATTGGCAAGAACCTCACGATACGATACTTCCGTCACGATTCAATACGTATCACGATATTGCGATATAAATAAAGATGAACACACAAGTACCTGTATATGTACATCAGATGATATTGATCAGAGGACATATTGATTCAAAACTATTTCATTCAAAACAGCCCCTCCATTTTATTAATTCCCATTAAATTTCCGGGCAGTAATATTGTCTTTGTCCAGCTTGTTGTTCTTGCTATCTCTCTTAACTTTGAAGCCAAAGTGCTTCCAAACATCAACTTTAAATTGCGGAGGCGTTGTTAACTTGCCATCCATTTTGCAAAGACCTCTGCCACTCTCGCTACTACAGAAATACACCCGCTGCACAGCAGAGTCGCTCTTCGGCGATATATCAATATTTGGAGTTGAAAAATCGATATTGTATTGGGCAGCAAAGTATCACGATATATTGCCGTATTGATATTTTTGCCCTCCCCTACTTAGGACTCAAATTGATATGTTATATGAAATAGATTTTTGCTTTTTTGCTTTTTATGGTTAAATAAATGTAATTTATGGTGTTAGACCGCCTGGATAAGAGTGTAATTAATCAAGTATAGCCAGAACTAAAAGCTAGCTCTAAAATATAAGGGCACAGTCACTGACAACTGCAGTTATTTGATCGCTAGTCATTAGCTAGCTAATTAACTCACGGCTCTGTTAGCGAGTAGACACAGCAGGCGGGGACCGAAAGGGCGGGCAGCGGCAGGAAGTCAGGCATCAGCAGCGGGCTAAAACAAGTAGCGTGTAGAGCTGGAATATTTTCACTTACTCTGTGAATTGATTATTTATTGCGACCAAACCAAAGGTGGTCCGGAAAGTAAAACCAAGACTTTGTTGGTTTGTCGACCTTCAATGTGTGTTTAAGAACAACAGTTGTTTTTGAAAAGGCTCGACGGCAACGAGTATGGAATGAAGCAGAATATTTTGATGAATGAAAACTTCTTGTGAATTTTCGGACACTGATTAGTTGTATTGTTACGAACGAGGCTTCAAAACGTTCGACGCATCTCTCGTTCAGACGTCAGTGATTCAGAGATAAAAACCAGATAAATACGAATACATCCTTTTATTTCTCTTTCATCAACCTGTCCACTCTGGTCTGCCTGCATGGAGGAAGGTGGTGAGTTGGAGCCTCTGAAGGACTCTCCGGAGTAACATACCTGTCTTCGGAAAAGGAGATCAAAACCTGCACTTTGATATTTCTCAGAGATCCCACCGGACGCTGAGAGGGTTACTCTGTGTTATTCTGTGCGATGAATCAACAAACCACAGCTGCTTGCACACTGCGTCTGTCTGTCTGTCTGTCTGTGCTGTGGCGACAACAACTCACAGCAGCTTTCTTTTAAAAATGATAATGGCTTTGTTTTGATCAGTGTGCACGCGACTGACTGAGGACGCTGAGTCAGTGACAGGGAGCCCGCCTGCTTTCTGCTCTGCTGTGCTGTGAATCTTTGGCAGATCTGAGCTGGCTGCAGACAGACTGCACCTGAATGTCACGTCTGCAGAGCCGACAGCAACGAGTCATGAAGCATGTTTTTATGCAACTGTAGTTTGATTTAGACGATATTTTATGTTAAGGCAGTGTTATGCTGATATAAAGAGAATAATGCTGTCAGAACAGCATTGTTGCCTTTGGCTTAACATTTCTATTAAATTAGTCGAAGGAAACAAAAATAAGATCTATTACAAACTATTACAAAACACAATACCATTTCTGAGGATTGCAACTCACTGGCTTTTAATTCAGAAATTCTTGTTTAACTTTGGGGATGAGATGTTCATTACCGATAGGTCTAATTCGTGTCCTGGGATCAGCGCCTTCAGCATTCATGACTGTGTAATTAATTGCTAATTGGCCATTTAACGCAATTTTGAAACGGCTAATTAGCCACTGACGAGGCGTTTCCACGCTGTGCTAATGGCTTTATGTTGTGTTGGTAATGGCTGGACCGTTTGATATTGAGAATCCACTGAGATCGGCTGGTGAAGGTCAGATATGCTAATGTTTTATTTAACTGCTGCAACAGAGAAAAAGGGGCGTACGGAGGGCAGTAACCTGCTGCCAATATTTCCCTTTGCAGTCGGAGGTATGACTGTGCAGATTACCACCGTGAGCATCCTGATGTCCAGTTTGTGTTATTTGTTTTGATGCATTTGCAGAGAAGAAGTGCTTTGAAACATTCTGAATGTGCAACAGGAGGAGGATAAATGGCTGGATTTATAGAAAAATATATTAAAAACTTACTGACAGAATACTGAGGAAGCCTCATTAAACATGACCAGTAAGACCTGTGGGGTTTTTAACTTTCAAAAGACATACATTCTTACTTCCATTCCTCTCGTCCGTCTATTTTCTGCTCCGTTACTCAGGCAGAAATACATGGAAGTAAAGACAGAGAACAGGAGGAGGAGGTTGCTAATATTGCCGCGCATGGGAACCAAGGGCGGGCTGCAATAATGAAAAGCAGACTCCTATGCAATGTCTGCATTGAAAACATCTATTTATATATGGACGTGGCATACATCGGGATCTCTGACTCACATCTAAAAATCTCACCAAAGCTTATCTCGGGCCATAACAACGGCCCATAAATCACCCAAACAACTAATGGAAGGAAGATGCCCGCAGCGCTGAGAGAGAGTTTTATGAAAAAAGAGAGAGAGAGAGGGAGAAAAGATGGAGGGTGGAGAATATTAGTTATTAATCCCTGGGACGCTGTAATCACTTTCTATTTTTAAGCGGAGCTGTATCCTTAGATACTTCTGTGTAATTACTTTTGTGATTAGGAGCATTCTGGTTTAAAGGCCAGGTGAAGCAGCTTACTGAACTGCAGCAGACCGACCTGTCTCAGAACTTCGGGTTCATTGTGGATAACTGTGGCATATGTTGGAGAGATAACTGCAGTTTTTACTATGGAGCGAAGAGAACAGATGGATACAGTTGCTTTAACCACCAAAGGCATAGTACTGTTAGTTTCCCATGTCTGACCTGTAAATATGTCCAAACAGTTGACTTCTTTTTCTCTGCTTTGCTTATTAGTTTTGATGACTGAGAAACAACATTATATCTATTAAAGTACAGGGAAAAAACAATGCACCTTTTAAATCTTAGAAATAGGTTTTCAGTTTGATTCTCGTGAATTCCCTTTGCTCAAACTGCCTGGGTTAAAACTTTTTGATGTGTATTTTTGCGCAACAAACACAACTCATGAACAGGCCAATTAGCAAACAATATAGTCAAAGGGCCAGAATGAGATTGTTAATAAAGGGCCACAATTGGTCACCAGTTTAGTAGGTCTGGTATAGACTGCAATCTCTCCGTAAATCTCAACTACTGCTACGTAAATCTCAAATTCTCAAGAGTGTTACTCTCACTGCATTGATACACAGACGTCACTTTATGCACTTAACATTACTTTATATCACTGCCATATACTATAGTTAGCTAACGATTGTTTTTGCTGTCAATTAATCTTTCAATTCCCTCCCCCCCATTAAATCGATTATCTGTTGGTTTATAAGATGTCAGAGAAAGGTGAAAAATGTCGATCAGTGTATCCTAAAAAATCTCCTCAGTACGTCCTCCCCTCATTTACTTAGCTAGAATTTAACAACCCAATCACGAGTTAGCTGCTGCCAGCCTGGGTTGTCGTTTCATCGTTTTGTGGTTTTGTATATTGTCTAGTTATTTTTGCACCGTAAGGCTAACGTGACAGATTAACTGTGTTCTCTTGAAGCACTTTAAGGGGAACACAAATTGAAAATGATTGCAACTGTTTTAAAGGTGCTGTCTAAGATGTAATGCACCTGGTGTCCCATCCCCCAAAAAATGCAGCCGGAGCGAGAAAATGCTAGCGGTGTGCACAAAAAACTGTACACGTCACGATTTATTGCAGCACTTTTAATACACTATATGTGTGTAGTAGTTTACAATAATTTTAACTGAATCATTAATTTGATGCATTTTGAAATTACTGCCCGCGTCAAAACACGTCTTGAGAAGCGACTTGGCACACATTTTGTGCACAGTGCCGTTTTTTTCTAATGAACCGTAAGCCTTGGCCAGCAGTTAATGCTCATTTAAACAGCTGATGAGCAGTTCGTGAACAGCAGAAGTGATTTATGCATTTCAGTGAGACAGACTCCATTACATTAGCTGCAACGTAGTAATGGGACATTCAAAAGGTTTATTTTACACTTCAGGAAATACAATTGTCAGGAAAAATGTACAAGATTTACTGGATGATAAAAGATGGCGCCCTGTTTCTAAAAGCAGGTGAAATAGAAGGAAACATTAACAGCGTCACAGAACTGCAGTCGTGTTTTATTTCTCCGTTTTTGGCACCTAACTTAGAATGCACATCGAAACGCTATTCTACAGGCGAATGACCTGCATGCAATTTCATTTTTAGTAAATGAATGAAATATGCACAGACATCACGTTTGTTATGCACGAAATGTGAAAAAAAATACAATGCCATCCAGAAAACGGTAAGTTTTCATTTCAATAATTTAGAAAATATTACATGTTGTTGTGGTGGCTCTCGCTTACAAATGGGTCTCGGATATATTCGCACTCTCTCCATGTTCACACTCTTCCCGGATAATGTACACATGTGATTGGACGATATATTAACACTATATGCGATTGGGGAATGTTGGTTTGTTTGGTGGACGCGGGGTCTAATCGCACATGCCGATATCAAAAATACACTGCGTATTTAAAGTCACCAAGACAGGCCTCCCAGAGATGATACGTCATATTGTGTGTTTTGTATTGCAATAACATACCAAGCACCTGGCAAAGACATCAGTGTTAACTGCACCGTCGGTTAACATTACTTTAAGTTCTATCAAACCTACAGGAGGAGGTTTCTGTTAGCTAACATACTGTACGGTGTTTTATAGGGGGGGTGTGTGTCTGTAGGTTATTGTTTCCCAACAAATACTCTGTGCATGCATGTTTGTCTTTTGCAAGACAGCCTTGGCCAACCTTTATTCACTGATGATGACCCACAGAAACATTTCTGTCAGCTTTTTCCCCTCATCAGTGAGAAAGGTCGGGGATGCATCGATGGTGGAAGAGAGAGAGGATTCTAACGGGACGAGGGGTTCCTTCTTCTCAGACTTCGATGATGTTGATGGACGGCACAGAAGGATGAAACTGCAACAGACAGGAGAGATAAGAATAACGATTAACATTTCTTCAATTCAATAAAAAGTTTGATCACAGAGAGACAAATAATGATCTAACACTCTATGTGTGAGAAAAAGAACCCAGGTTGTATTATTCAAATGCTGGAAGTTATTAATAATCTGCATGCCACTGTAGTAAAAATGTAGTAATTGTCGCACCTCACACCATTTTTCATTCGTGTGCCGCAAGCTAATGCTAGCAAGCTGTAACAATAAATGTCAAGTGGCAAATTATTTTCTCAGTTAGTTAAAAATTAATTGAATTGGTTCCGTAAGAATTGAGGAACGTTTAAAATAAAGACCTATATATTTTGTATAAAATCCATGGCAGTTTTTAATAAACGGACTTTTAAACATATTTTAGTATTAAAGATCAATATACATATATTAATGCATATTTGTTTTTGATTTTTTTATTAAGATATAGTTTTAGTTGACAAAACTTTGGCCCTGCTCTGCCTCCGTACTTCCTCTCTCTTGCATCAGCCATTGGTGAGAGTGTGTTAGTTCCCTGAAGGACTTTCATGAAACTGAACCAACTGCACTCTTGACTGACACCAGAGAGACTCACTGAAGTCTTCATCAGAGCCTTTCTGACAGGAGCATCAGATCAACACCACCTAATGAGGACTGGACGGAGAGATAAGCCTACGTAATGCCAACGATTGCCCCTCAGCTAATTCAAACGAGACGACTCGGCGTGTTGCTCCGTTAAAATCTTCGACAGAGGTCGACACTCGCAGCGCGTTATCGATTCGGTCGCGGCCTCATTACTGCTAAAATCTGTCCACTGCTATCTGTTATTTTTTTTAAAGGCATCTCTCACATATACAAAACTTCACCAGTGACTTAATTTTATTTAATCTAATTTTTTACAAACTTATTTCCACCGGTGATAACAGTAAGTTATGGTCCTTGGACCTTTGGTTTCCCTCTTTTTTTTTTACTTCATGGAGGTTTCATTTACAAACCAATCACAGTAAATGTCAGTGTTTGTCTTGAATTTCAATCATGCAAATTGTTGTTGTTAATCCAATTGA
>CAEMYA010000010.1:7428243-7443518 GCA_903131615.1 Diplodus sargus
ATGTGGCTGAAAAGAAACCTGCAACGCCATACGTGCGACTGTGATTACGGGGCTCTATTTGGTCACATTAATGTGACAGTACGGCTCAACAAGTTTGCATGCTCGCGTGTAAACGTGTATGGCTCGTGACTTGATTATAGCATGACGCTATTTCCAAAGTATTTGATAAGAAAGCCATTTTTCGGCCGATTTCCAGCCTAAACTCTGGTCGTTATGATGATGGCTTTAGGCTCAACACACCTCGCTCGCCCACACATCTTTGCTTCATAGTTCACACCCCTCACGAGCGAGATAAACCTTCACTGGAAAATGTTTTAGTCATTCGCCCAGCATCATCTCGCAATGAATCCGTCCCTAATCGTGGCATATTGGAGCTTTTTTTGTTTTTTTTTGTTTCCCAGCCTGTGCAGCAGAGCCAGATGCTCCTGTATTCTACAAACCTACAGTAATCACGTTAATATCCGGCGTAAACAAGTTTGCCGCTGTGAAGTGCCAAAAGAGGTGGCGGGGCACTTGATGGCAGTTGGCTGAGCTCGCAGATTAGATTACGTTCATTTTATTATTCACTGGCGGGGGAAAGTGCTTCTGCAGCACGGTGCGACATGAAAACAAAAACATTACATGTGCCACATCATCAGCAGGAAAAAAAACCTTTTTGATATATTTCAGTAGGATAAAGCACATGGCATGCCAAAGTGTCTAGATATGCTTCAAAGGTGTTAGGGGAACGGGGAGAAGGATGGCGTGCGGGTTTTTTGGTGTGCAGGAAATTCATTGATTGTGACGGTGACGACCACTCTGCATTCACTCTGAGGAGTCGTGCTCACCTTGCTCCTCAGCAGCCCTCCGCTGTGGTGCTCCGGCGTGCTCCTCTCGGACGACGGCTTGGCCTTCTCCTTATTGTTGCTGGAGTCGTTGTCCTTGATGATGTCATACTGCCGGCAGAAGAGGGCAATAACGGCTGCATACACACACACACACAAACATGCAGGGAAAGAGGATAGGAATTCAGTCATGAGGCGGCAACTGTCACTCACAGACATGTCACCACTTCCTCCAGCGGAGCACGTTGAAAGGCCACGCGGATAATGGAATTCTGCTCCCGAGGGACGAGGCGATGTCCGCGTCTTTATCTGAGAGCTTGGAAGACAGTAATTCTCCATAGGGTTTTTGTTTTTCTTACATTCTGCAGTCTGCCAGATGCAGTTCTGCCTCCAATTTGGGATGAGCACCGTATGGCCACAATTCATCAATTTAATTCAATAGAAAAAAAAAAAAAGTTAAATGTTATTTATATCCGAGGGGCGATTAACTTCCTTGCTCGGCTGAAGGTCCATTAAATATTCAGATACTGATATACAGTTCTGGTAATGAAAACTGTGAGTAGCATAGCATAATTAATTTAATTACCAAATGATTATTCATGTATGACGTGTAGCTTCAAATAGCACTATCTGAAGCTACAAGTCATTTACGTCGGCTTGTTTCACGGTTAAACTGCAGCTGCGTTTGTGTAATTGGTTGAGCCGTTTGTCTGCCGTGTTTGACATGTTGCATTATATATGATTTAAAGCTCAGTCAAAAACTAACCTGACAGCCAAGTAAAAAGAAAAAAAACAAACATTGCAAAGCACTAACCAGCTACCGCTTACTACAAACTTTTAATGATGCAGCAGATGAGATTGCATCGAATCAAAGCGGTTACCTGAGTAGCTTATAATTACATTGTCTCTCTTTTTCCTTTTTTTTTTTCCAGAGCTAGACCAAGCCGCGGGAAGTACCAGAGATAAAAAAGATAAAACAATGGGAAAAGAATGACAGAAAAGACCAAAAAACACGTGAATAAACAAACTACGTTATGCAGATGAAGAATTTGCTGTTTGATGCATCAGAAGATTATGAGAGGACGAGGTAGATCTGACTTCAAACTGGCCTGGCTGCAAATGAGCGGTCCATTATGAATACGCCACCACACGAGGTGTTTTTGTTCTTTCACTCCCACTCTCCACAGCCTCCACAGTGTTACTGTGGTTTCTCTCATTAGTATTATTTAACATCTCACTCTGGTGCTCGGGGGCGGGAAACCCTGCTCCTGGCAGCCTGTCAGATATGCCACTTCTCATTGTGCCTCAACACTTCATTAATCAGCACGAATTTCCTCAAAGGAGGAGAAAATCTGACTGGGACGGAGAGAGCTCGCATGCAGAGGATGCTCACGAGAGCGTGATGTGTTTTTGACATCGCTGACGGGGAAAAAGCCTTAAAGAGACGGGATGTTCGGAGCAGCGACATTTCTTTCTGAGCGCGTGGTGCTTTACTTTTTTGGACTCTTGTAAGGGATCCTATAGGTCCTGTTTCAATGACTTGATGATGTATTGATGTGACTGCAAGCTGATCTACAGTGGGTAACCTTTGTCTGATGTGCGTCATTAGTCTCCATCGCTGAGGCTGACAAATGTTGACAATTTGCATTGAGGTCCAATTATATTTTAGCTTATTAAGCATGAATTTAATGTAATTTCACTATTGATGACAACAGATCAATAGCCTCTGATGCTTGGCACTGGATTTATAGATATTACATCTTATTGGATTTAAAATCGGCCTATTGATAACCTTAAAAAGGTCAAAGAGTAAGACTCACGTGTGACTGTATTGCCCTAAAAAACTCTGTATAGATCAAACATTAATCATGTCCTTCAGCTGCAGCACTGATCCTGATATTAAGTCAGAATTCTGTACATTTGTTGTTATTTATGGTAGCAAAAGACTTTTAAGGTACTTCTCTGTTAGACTGAACATTCGTCTGAACAAGTCTTGAGAAAATAATATCCTTAGTTATTATTTATTCAGATTTCTAGACACAAAGACTTGACTAATTGGTTTTAACCGGTCCATTTAGCTTAGATAAGACGATTGTTGGCCTGGCAACACAAGCAGCCCGGCAACTGTGACTTCAGTGTTATTACATCGTCATTGTAAGCTCACTGCATCGTCGCCTTCCGTAACCTCAGAAGTGCATTTAGTTTTTTTTTCTTTTCTGACTTAGATATCAACAACACACGTACAGTCTTCAAGCTCACCTGCCCACATGACCAACACCACCACGATTATGATCATCTCTCCCGTTTGTAGATGCCGGGACTTGTCCAGGCCCTGCACAGCGGGGTCATCTAGGAGGAGAGAGGACAGACGGTAAATACAGACTATTGAAGCTTTTGCTGAACATGTTGTCCTTGTATGAAGTCGGACAAAATATGAGAAGCATTAAATTGCAATCCACATGACAAACAGTGGGCTCAAACATTACGGTAGTAACTGAAGCACCAGCGTGTCTCAGCGAAAAGCTGAACATTAACCTTAACGTATTGTAGTTAGTGTAGCGTGCAGAGATGAGACACATAAGATGACGGGCGAAAACGGGGGACTGTTTATCCCTCATGACTGTTATTGCCGTTTAACGAAAAACTGTAGTAGTCAGAAAATGTGGCGGGCATTACCACATGTCATTCCTGAAGCATTAATCCTCCTTTAAGTGGATTGACTATGAGCCTATTTCCATCCCCGCCCCCGCCCCCCCAAACTATCTCTTTACCCGCATGGATGGAACTCTTCCAGAGCGCCACTCTTCCCAATTGCCTCTTTTTAGTGAATCAAGTTGTCAAGAAACTGGCCCCCAGATGCCGGGCCGTCAGCTCTCTTCACATGATAGCTATTCGGGGAGCGGGTCAACTACACTGCCACGTTTTCATGTTGGTAGTCTGGGCATGTGAGAGGAGCGACGGGGGTGGCTATTAAAAATGACCACAAATCACAGGAAGAGTGCTTGATGCTGATTTGTTCAATATGCAATTAAACCTATCAAACTGAATGGAAGGAACTATATTCACAACACACTGTTTTTCTTATTTTCAATGTTGTGATGATTAAAGAAACTCTCTTTTAGTCCTTCAGAGGATTCACCTTCCCAGTGTTTTATTTTGTGCTGCCAAACCAAAGTCATATGTTCCAGCTGCTGAATACCCAGAGGTAGAAAAGGTAGAACATACTCAAATCTTCAGGACAGAGCTGACAAATCTATATCTCCCTTATCTACTCCAGCCATGTCCTCCAGCTAGCCTTGTTATTAACTTCCTAATACAATTAACAGTAAAAACTGAGGTTTCAGGTTCTGTAATACACATTATTTGTTTCCATATTTATAAAAAACAAGTTCCATCATTTTACGGAAGCCTAGAAGGGGCGTGCTCCCCGAGATCACAAGCTGATTTTTACTTTATCCCAAGTTAACAAAAACTTCATGAGATTCTTACACACAGTCCTCACATATTGAAATGTCACAGGATTCAAAATAAATAATTTCAAGCATGGCCGTCTTTCCGGCTTCTGTACATTCCCATTGCACAGAGAGCTCCGGCGTTCAAATCCAGGCTTCATATTACACTTAAATTCCAGATCAGGACTCAGATCAGCGCAAGTTCTTTGGTTTATTGATCCTGCATGTCCTCTATCTGTCCAAAACCAAACCCAGTCATAAAGTTCTTCTGCATATATGAGAAGTTATGTCGAGTTGCTTGTAGAATGTATGACAGTACATCAGAGGCTTTTCAGTAATGAGGCTTTCGTATCCTGCAAGCCTTTCCTGCTGAACCTCTTGTTCTTGTTTACGTCGTTTCCAGTTGATTTAACAACCCGATGTTCACTTCAAAAGTGCTTCGGTACACGCGGCACACTGATACATCATGTATGTGTTCATATTTGATGTTATAGGTTTCATAGAGAGAGTGAAGAGAATTTCCAGATGGCCTGAATAACATGTCCTGCTGCTGCGTCATACATATTTCATACAATATGCCGTGTGATGCTCTGCTGGTGGAGATTGCGGTGCCTCTGGTTGCACACCAAAGAGATTGTGCTGAGATAATTAGTCGACCTCCCTTCCGCTCACTCCGAATCCCGTCGGACGTTGTTTGTGGCTGCGAACTGTGTCACAGTGACGCATCATGTGATTTATTCTTATATTATGCGAGCGTGAGGTTGAGCAGTTGAGTTTTTTTAGGTGGGTTAATACCAGAGCTGGGAGCCTTTTCTGCTATCCGACTTCTTCTGACAGTAATTGGATGCATGTTCTTACTTTTCCAAATTAATTAGCGCAAAATTGTGGACAACTGCAGAAGACAGCAAACAATTGCAGCCTATTCCTATTTTTTTCTGTTATATGATGTACAGTAAGTTCAGCCAGTGTGAGCTCGCTTTTTATGGGAGTGATTGTAATGTTTCGAAAGAAATAACGTATAAAGTAAAGAAACTTCTACTAAATCCTAATGAAATGTTTAAAACATTGCTGTCCTCAGTTTGTCTCTTCCTATACTTTGCCACAGCAACGATACAATGATATAGCAATGACTGAACATTTAAAAGTGACACAAAATGTACTTTCCTTCAGAAATGATTACTTTTATAAGCAGTCATTTATAAAGTAATTCAATTAATTTTGAAAGGACTAGTTAATGTAACTAATGACACATTTTCAGTAACCTGAACGCGATGTTTATTGTAGCAAATTAGTGAAGATCAGAATAAATGAGAGCAAATTTTAGATATCAAGTTGAATCAACAAGTTGTTCAGTCACACTGACAAAGAGTAGACCCCAAATTAGTTTTCGTTTTCTCAGTTTGAAGAGGCAGGTTTTCAATTTGCACATAGAAATTACCCAAGAATTCTCCCGTGGGCTCGAATAAATCAAATTTCTCTGTAAGTATACCAGGGATAGAGAATGAATACTAACCTTCAACTCAAAGCAGTAAATCATCACAGCTGAAAAGGCTTATTTAGGTAATATGTTACAATTAAAAGGATGCATGGATGATGTCTGACTTATCATCTGATGTTTCCCCAGAAGTCAAATAAGAATCTACAGCCTACTTTTAACTGAATAAAAACACAGATTTCTTTATTTGAACGTTTGCCGGAAAAGTCTGGGTTAATATAATAACATATATACACAAATCAACAAAATATATAGCGAAGGTTGAGTCATTTTTATACATTTTAATGTGGTTAATGCGAAACGGATCTTAACCAGTTGTTTTCACCTCTAAAATCATTATAGAAAGTTGTGGAATTGAAGTCAAATGTAATGCGGAGAGCAAACAGTGTGTAGGATGCCTTTTGTCTCGTGTGTTAATGGGGAGCCTCGGTGTAGCTTCTGACTCAGCACAGACAGTTTGGCATCTCTTTGAAGTATCACACAGTAATTGTGTCTAAGGGGACCTCCTACCTGGTTAGCTCTGACTGCTCAAGGCATTCATCGTTTGAAAAATATTCTCTTTCTGCTCTCCCGTGTGAAGCAGCTTGACAGCTCGGTGGCAGCGGGGTGACATTTTAAGCAGTTTCACGTCTTTTGTTAGGGGAGCGATTTATATAATGTTTTCGCATCGACATCACAATCCATGCTAACAAATTTAAATAAAAACCCCATCATATTTGTCCCACTTTTATCACAAATATCAAATAAGTATTGCATTCTTCTATTTAGAAAACTCCCTTCTTCATTCTGGGATGATTCCCCTGTGAAATTCATTCAGTTTCGCTTGTTTATTTTGCAAATACACGTACTCAAATGTTGCCGTAATTATAGATCAATAATACAGTCTCAATGCCAGAACCCTGCTCCTCCAACCACAGGACAACATGCGCTGTTGAAGGGCAGGCAGAACACAGAAATACATACTCTGATTCAAAGCTTTCCATGAAACTAATGGAATTGAAATTGACGTATTGATCCCGAGGGGAAAGAAAATAACCACGGTAGCCTGTTTAAATTCAAATTCTCCAGCAACACATGGTGGTTGTATCTTGCCAGGAAAGGCTTTTATATGAAATAGATGGATTCTGAATCTGGCCAGGTATGGATTCAGCGGCGTGCGCACTAATGTGTAATCACATTATCAAAGAGAATTGCACTGAGCAGAAAAATAAAAGCATTATTGATTCATGAGCGTCATCCCTCTAGCTCTCCAGAATGCCTGGTACATACTGCAAATCAATTTAGTTTCGATAGGAGGGCACTTGGCTGTGACAAAGGATCTCTGAAATGGACCAGTGATGCCGGAGCCGGTTAGATTAAAAAGGCTTTTAAGGGAACAATGGTCAGCGGCACGATCCTGAACAAAGAAAATGTCATATTAAAATGAAGATGCAGTAAGGTTTATGGGGAATACATGTGTTGTTATTGTAGGAGGGAAAACATTGTAAACATCCCGTCAGAGCAGGTAAAAGCTTGTTAAGACAAAACGAAGGAAATTCATCTTCAGTGCTGGTAGGAATCAATATTGATGCTGCAAAGCAGTATGAAGTAGAACAGTTAGAAAAGTCTAGTTTCTTGTGTTGCCGACCATCAGTGGCCTTGATTTCCATCACTAAATTAGAATAAAAAACATTCTTACCGCCACCAAGACGTTTAGTTTTCACTTGCTTGTTTGTTGGTTGGTTTGTCAGAATGATTACACAAAAACTACTGAAAATAAATCCCAGAGTAGACCCTATTAACTCCTGACGTGGATCATTGTGATCCTGGATTTTTTCTTGCTTTTCATTTTCATTAAATTCTCTGTTAATATTGCAAGAAAAAAAAAATCTGGCATATTTACATGACTTGTATCTATGAGCGAGTTACAAAAAGCAACTGAGTGCCATTCTAGTTAGGCAGGTTAGCCACATTCCACATTAGCTGGCTTATGCAAAGAAGTGTTCAATTAAGAAGGGAGCTAATCAGCGTCCCGCTTGTGCCCTATCTTTGCAGTAGTTTATTAGGTTATACGAAGTTTACACCCACCTAGATGACAGCCATTGATTTTTTGTCTACCCTGGCCAGATGTGACCATATTTGAAGTTGTCAAGCACATTCTGATTGGATCTGACTGAAAAACTGAAGACACACCTTGGTAGCATGTTGTCAATTACAAGGTGGCCAACCCGAGAATCATACCCTCTATTTTACTGTAAATGAGAGCATAATTTACAAAATGAATATCATAATGTATTAAAGAAGACTTGAAACTAGTGACTGAGACCATAAACTCACTAGGAGGCTGCTTATGGGGTGATCAATCTAATTGGAAGTTGGGTCATTTTCTCATATGCTTACATACAATCGAGCCAGTGAAGTCACCCCCTGCTGACATTAGAAACAATGCCAGTCAAACAACATGTGGGTGTTTTTATCTACTCAAGACTCATATAAACTTTATTTGTGTGGCATTTTTTAAGAAACTTTTCTTAACATTCTTGTATAAAGCCTCAGGCAGCACTGTTAGTTATGTGCTACTGTTTTATGTTGTTTTACTGATCACATCAGTGGTGTAATATTCCATCACACTAGAGGAGTTAATTGGGTTGCTCTGTTTGTCTCTGTAATCATTCAGCAGGGGTCTTTGTGTGAAAGTGGGATAAAAATATCACAATATTAATAGTCTGTCTATTAAAGGAGCATTAGTCATAGCTGCTATGTGTGGACTTGTCCCAGGTGATCTGTGCTCCGTGTCTACAATAAATTCGCCAACAATACCCGAGTCAAAATACAAAAATATACACAATATACAGCCAAACATGAAAAGAGAAGCTGAGCAATACACTCGACAAGAGTTACATAAAATACATTTGAAGAGATTGGAATTTGAATCTGGGGCACGAAGAGTCAGCAGTGCGGGCATTGGATTTATGGAAAGCTGACACTGATTGCTTCTCCACTAGAAAAACAAACTCCCACAAATGAAGCTCATCCACCGAATGGGCTGTTTTTTCTGACCCACTTGGATGACTCATGGGGCGGCTACAAATCCTGATTAATGGTGCAAGTGGATTTTTTTCTTCAAAAAGTGGTGCGGCACCAGCCCTAAGTCTTTTTTTTATGATCAGCACTTTGTTCAGATATCGTTAGCTTTCTGAAATCCATTGCTTTTAACTTGGAAAAATAAGTGCAGAAAATCATTTCCTGAGTGTTTGATGTAACGCAGCAGGGGAAGCAGTGTAATGCCAGTTCCTGAATTAGCTTAATGGAGAGCGCCTGTTGAACTTGAGCCTGAATTCGTTTCCTCCTCTTTCGCCCCGATCTTGCCAGCTTAACTAATGGTACCAAACCTGAGTCAGCTGAAGAGCAACATTTATGAGCCACTTGCATCAGCACTTCCTGTATTTGCAACCTCAACCAGGCCATAGGATAACAGGAAAAAAATGTTTGAAGTGTCGGGCCTGGGTTTTAGACCAATGTCAAATGTGTTTGGCTCATCCCATAATCGTGGCTGAACTAATGCAAATTAGCAAAGGACTTTCCTCTGAAATGGAGACTTTACCCTAAATTCTTATAATAGAGGAGCCATTTTATTCTTTCTTACAATTTCCTCGTCCGTGCTGTAAGAAATTGAGAGCCACTGAACTTATTCTCTATTGGTCACGCTCTTCATATTTCCCACAGCCCATACGCTGAGGCCAGACACTGAATCCAAAAGTGTTTTAGAGTGTGTGTCAGAATCCTGATTAGGCGCCCGGAGTGATATAGAGTTGCATAAATTCAGAGGAGCTCGCCTGAAGCCACGCTTGAGGAGTCTGTCAATAATGAATTGGTGTCTAGGAGAAAATAAACCTGCGAGAGAGCACATAGAGCCCCCCCTCAGAGGGACGCCATGAGAGGAGGATTCAGGTTACCTGCACTTATGCCGGCACTAGCCTTTACTGTGCCTCATTTTCAATGTCGGGGTGCTTAAAAGCATTCAGCAGCCAAGAGAGGCTTTAGCACAACGGCAGGGAAAGCACCCGTAATGGGTTCCTCCTCACTGTGCCTCGGGGAAAGAGGCCTTTGGCTGTACTGTGTACTGTAGAATTAAAAGCAAAGCATTATGTTGCATAACAGACGGAGATTAAACACAGTGGCAGAAAGTGCTGCAGTGAGCTGCTGTGACCTTGTCAGTTAGACTGGATTTTGACAAACTTTCTAACGTTCTGCTTACTTGAAGAGAGAATCTGAACTCATTGAATTCCTGGCGATTAAATGACTAATTATGTTAATATTAACAAATCTCATGAGGACACGAGAACAAACAGCCTGCGTATCCAACACCTCATATAACTTACACGGCCCTGTAAAACCACACAACAGAGCCACATCACTTCAGTGAGTAGTGAACATTTCATTTGTTCCTTGTTGACTCTATTTGCTAGTGTTACTACACTGATCCTGTCCAGCTAATGAAGGAATGTGTCACCCAGTGCAGATCTAAGGTTGGTTATGTTTGTCTGTCTGTTGGTGCGTTCACCATTTTGGTCTAGACTGAATTATTCTCAACAACTATTGGTTGGATTACCATGAAACCGGGGCAGCCATTCATGGTCCCCAGAGGATGAAACAGAATGACCACGGTGAGTCAAAGTTTTTATAACCCTAATACTTTGGGTAGTTAGAGAATACCCTCAGAACTAATGAAATTCCCATCAACCTCAGCTTTACTTTAGGTTTAGGTTTAGTGGTGTTAACCAAATGTTAGCATGCTAACACGTGCCTGGGTAATCTGACAATTCAATATCATGATTGATCTTTTCTACTTTTCAGGTAAATCATGTAGAGTATAGTGTCCTGTTAATTCTGTTTCCAAATGTCATATAACCCCAATGACTTGCAGATTTTACGCTATGTGAACACCAATAGTGCTGTAGCCAACCAGATGGCTATGCTGATTGGACGACGTGAGTGGCTCCGCCTTGGGTGAGGTATTCTAAATAATGCAATATGAGTTATAGCCATGGCATGGAAGATGAGGAGCTCCTGCCAAAAAGTAAATATCATTAATGTAATATTGTGTTTTAAATGGTGCAAGTGGTAAGTCATGGGCGAATTCACGTCTGGCTGCAGTCCACAGGGCATTTCAAAATTTAGATTGTGGATTATGATTGCGACTAGCAATAGACTGTGATTCAAATTGGACTTCCATTGTTGGTTTTGGTGTTTTTATATGATGTAACGATGACAATAACAATAGGTATAATGACAATGATATCTGTCATCATAACAGTTTAATAGTATTTATCAGTACCTATATCTCGGAGCTGCTTACCTTGATTCGAGCTATTGGAGGGGAAGCGGTCTGTCTTCTTGAGGGTGCGAAAATGGACCTTCTTGCTGGCTTGGCTTTCCCCATACAGGCCGATCGACTGGACCTGGATTATGTAGTCCGTCTCCTCCTCCAGGTCCCAGAGAACACAAGACCGGCTGGTAGTGTTGACCTCACGAATGAATCTCTGCATGTGTCCCTCCTGCCTCTAAGGATGGAAAGAATGAAAGATTGATTGATCCAATGAGTCAATACAGTAATCACTACAGTGGGCAATGAGTTGATTAAGGTGGTGACACAGAAACACCTGTCCTGTAAATATGTCCCTAAGGAAGACTCTCTTCCGTGACAGAGAGGACAATATTGCTTTAATAAAGTCTCCCCCTCCAGCGTGGCAAAAAACAATCATGAGTCTCTAGATGTGCTACAACAATGTGAAACGGAGGTGACCAACCAGAAAAGAATTCAAGGTGCGGGAGAACGACATGCTGAGTCCTTCATTATGTTAACAGTTGGCGCTTCGTTTTCACCATATGGAGTCCAGACTTGAAATTGAAAAAAATTGTGGATCTTCTGATTAACTTAGACTGCAAGTTTCCTTCACTCACAAGCTCTCAAAGTCTTTGTCTTTGACCTTTCAGAGTGTTTTTGGAGCAATCAGGTCCCAAAGCTGTGAGAATTGCTCCTATGCAGGGCTCCCTTCTCCGTGTGCTCTCTAGCCCATCTGCACTTCAAGTGGCTTCGGGCCAGATGTCTTCTTTTTATGTGTTTTTATCGGTCCTTCTTGAATGAAAGATCTGATTCCAAAAAAGCCTGTGACTCTCCATAAACAGTGAATAATGCAATGATTAAACCGCCCGTATACACTCAAGGCAACAACCGAACGTGTTCAAAATCAGCTGCATGACATGGTGAAGAGTCCTGAGCAGAGACGTTCGGCTGTTGTATGCAGCCCATCGGCCGTGTGAGCGAAGCGCAAACTCACGCGGCTGCATAATGTTTCGATATGTGTGATTACAGCAGCATATGGCATTCAGTCACCCAGTGTTTGCATTCATTGGCTCTCCTATTTTAAGCCCTAAACAGATCTTTTCATCCTTAAAAAAAAGTTTGGCAGCTCCACATACTCTTGTGTATTCCCGCTGCATCCCCTTATTTTCTCTTGACAAATCGACCATGCCAAGTTTTACTCTTAACTCGAGGCTTGAAGGCAAGGTTTAGTCAGCCTCCCTGCATGCTGAGTGAACTTTAAGGTGTTCCTCAGCATATGCATCCAGACGTAAACACATCTTTATTCTACCGGGACTCTTACTCAGTATGCTGAACACACTCAAGAAACGTAGTGAGGGTGTTTGCTGAGCTCACAAAAGCTCCTCCGCAGACTTAAAGTCATTAAATATTTTATAATTTCTTTGTCCGTAGCATATTTCTGCTGTCGCCAGTAGCCGTTATAGCTCAATATGTTCCACGGGCTGTCAAGAAATGCAACATGGATGAAAATGGATTCATTCTGCGTAAGGGTTTGCCGGTGTGCCAACAAAATTAAAGGCTCCGAGCCAAACCACATATGGCTCCGGCCATGAATAAAAACGAGGCAATTTTTCATCTTTTTGTGGCCGATCTGCTAACCCGTCCACGTCCTCCTTGATTTACATTAGGAGTTATGGACTTACCTGTTGCGAGATAGAGAAGCCGATTATTATGTCTCCCTCCGGAACCTCCCAGGATACAGTCGCAGAGTCGGCCCGCAGGTGCATGACGGACACGTTGACGGGAGCTGGTGGCCGGTCTGGAGGAAAGGGAACAGGAACAGAGGGGTCTGTCAATCCACCCACTTCTTCACATAATATATTATCCATGCCATCTGTGTTCACACCTCATCTGGTAAGTCGGCACTCAGAACGCACTGCAGGTGTTTGTTTTTTTTAATTAAAAGTGAATAGTTGAGTTGTACACTCAATATTCAGCAGCACCATCATCATGGTACATTAACCGGTATGTGGACAAGCAGCGGAATTTTTTTTTTTCTGTGTTCACCTTTCTGTAGTTTTGGAGCACCTGCCTTATGTGGAGTTTGGATAGATTTGGAGTTTAGTTTCACTGGTACATTCCCGTTTTTCTGAGCCACTGTCCTCAGACCAATAAACCATCAGGCTGCAATCTCAACTGCTGTATCAAACAACTGCAGCTGTGTTGCTGTGGGATTTTTCAATTGGATTTTGGATTATTGCACAAGTTTGTAACACTCTGATAATCTTTACAAGCGAACACCACTCATGTAAAACGTAAATTCAATCACCAGAGGTAAAAAGGCAAATGTAAGGTGATGAACAATCTACATTGCAGTTGAATTAACTAAATTATACCAACACTAAGCATCCTGCAACACTTGACTACACATTTAAACGTGTGTTTGCAACCAAAGTCTACCTGTAAAGACAGATTGATGAGTACATGAGTCGAGTTTTCGGCTTAATGACATTTTTTTATGTCCCATACAACCTCTGCTGTCTCTTGTTAGCGTCCTCTTCCCGGTGTTCACTTGTTAGCAACCCCCTCTTCCACAACAAGTAATATTCCTCTCTGTTGTACTGTGCTGAGCCTGTGTTAACCACAGACCTTATTTCAGGCATCTAACCGAAAAGTCGGAAGAGCAAAAATGCTAAACAGTTTTGGGACTCATTCTTGCAGCGTCCTATTTCCTCATCGCATTTAGGCAAACTCTCCCGTAAAAACTGGGACGTTTGTTTGGTGTCCCTGGGCAAATAGAATGCATACAGGGCATACTGTCAAGACTACAGCTGTTTTCAAAGGCAGTCGCAGTGAAAATTAGGTTATTAAAACTTTCTGGCGTTAGTTCAACATTTGTAATGTCTATTTTTGAGTCGAGGCACACATAGAATTCAAAGTGGAACCCTGTGCCAAGAGCCGGGGCGCTGTTTCAAACATAAATAAAACATAATGTGATCATTTGCTAGTCCTTTGTGACGCACACACTCAATTGAAAACAGTACAAACACATTTTGTGAAACACATGACTGTATAAAGGAAATTATTACATGTACTCAGGATCACTATGTTAGATCGTTGTCAGTAATCGCAGTTATTTTGCAAATGATTGCATTCTGTTCTTGTTATCCCTCAATTAACTCGTCAACCAGCTGTTTTTAATAAACCATAGTTTCGCAGTTCATCATAAACATGCAGAATTACTAAAAATCCCATATGTTTAAACTGTCACATGTTTCCTCCTTCCCTTTAAGCAGCCTTGTCCGTCACCCTGACAGACTGGGCTTTTTAGAGTAACCACGGTGGCCGCTTCATGTCCACCTCCCTCAGACAGGGTTACCTTTCTTCACCCAGTCGCACTGCAGCCATCTATCATGATTTGGTTGCTGGTGGACACATTGATTGCGAGGTGGGACAAAAGCCTGGGAAAGCAAAAAGCCAGGAGAAGCAGAGGGTGACAGATATAATAGAGGGCGCCGTACGGCTACACAGTCTCCGAACCGATCGCTTAGGTCAGGCGAATAGATGGGATTGGCTGAGCAGATGCGGACCGGGAGGCCAACCCTCAGGGCTTTTGTGGTTACCGTGGGGTCTAATGGACTTTGTGTGTTGTCACAAGAAAGTAACCGATGTAATGTTGAAAGGTAAAAGTGAGTGGAAATATCTCGGGGTGTCAGATATGTGAAAAACAATGGCAAAGAGAATACAATCGATATACTGTATGTAGGAAGAAGGAATAACATACGTCGCCTAATGAGATGTAGCTACAGTATCACAGCTGCTCTTTAAGTATCAGTATTAAGATTGCAAATAACAGCTTTCTGTAGCAGTTCACTGCAAAGTGAGTATTAATTGTCGGTTGTACAGTCAATTTGTATTTCAAAAGCTGTTATTAACTCACGGGGCACAGTTGTAACAACCCATAACACAGTTGTCGTGAAATGACAGCCCACTGTGCTCTACAAGGACAATAATTCATCCAAAAAGTGCACTTGAGAGAGAAAGATGAAAGACAAAATGATGAAATTGGGAGCTATTTCAAATGATTTGCCCCTTTCTATATCGGTCCCTCACATCTCCCTGCTCTTATCTCCCCGTGTCTGCCCTTTTATCTCTCCCTCTCTTGCGTTTGCTTCTTGCGCTTCTGCTTGTTTTATCTC
>CAEMYA010000010.1:7453595-7475218 GCA_903131615.1 Diplodus sargus
TTTTTTTTTTTTTTAGTGTAGCATGATTAATCTTCCCACATGCCATGAGATGGAGCCACAGCCACCACTGACGCTGCACCTCCTCCTCCACCTGCTTTAATATTTCAGCAGCAACGCCAGAAGCTCATCTGTCACATTTAAGGTGAGTTGGACAGTCTGATGTCAGTGTTGCGTTCAATGACACTGCTCTACTGTGTTCGCCAAACTAGCACTAAAGGGTGTTGTATTCAACTCTTGCCCTCTTGTCTCCTCTACACAGCAGGTCGACGCCACCTCTCACCCGTCATACACCGCGCGGCCCCTTCCCGCGTCTTATCAGGGGAGATGCATCACGTTGATAAGCTGAGTGCATTGCCTCATGGGACAAGCCTTCCATGGCACATTGCTTGTCTTACGCAGGGGATCTGCCTGCACACGCTGCAGTTTGCGAAGGAGGCATCAGATATGTGGGAGACTAATTATCAAATAGGCCTCTAGTTATGAATCAGAGGATGGCTGGATGTCGAAATATGAGTTTATAAGCACAGCAAAAGAGCAAAAATAACTCCTGTTGGCCCCCCTCCCCCTGAAACTTTCTTTCCAGCATCCTTGTCTGTTCAATGAACCGCTCAAAGCATTTTGTGGTCGAGTAAAGATTGTCCCCCTTACACACACACACACACACACACACACACACACACTCTTCTAAGGTGTTGCCATGGTTTCTATGTGCTCATCAGTCTTTTATGAGCCAGAGCGCACATGAAGACACAGTAAAGGATGCAACGTGTAAGAATTTTTATTTAAAACATTCAAAAATTAACGAGTGTGAAGAAATCACAGTTTTGACCTAATGCCAATGATGTCTGTGTCATGTGTTGCAAAGATATCTGCTGAACTTGGCATGCTAACCAGCTAGCCCCACTTCACTTTGTGCCTCAAGAGGTGATAGTCCCATTGTAAACTACAGCAACAGCCCCCCAGTGCTCTGAGCTCCCAGTCCGGGCAGTCAGCAAGTAGGAAGGAAAAGTGGCCAATTTTTACATATTGCACCTTTAAAGAGGTCATATTATGCACATTATCAGGTTAACACTTTTATTTGGGTTCCTAGTAGCATAATAATAATGACTAAATATAGCTACAGAGTGAGACATCTTTCCTCTGTTCAGTCTCTGGTGAGAGTTACACATCTGGATTACTTATCGGGCAAGATGTAGCCAATCAGAGGAAGAGCATGACAGGTCACGCCGAGCAAGGTAGTGTGATCCAAAATAACGCTGGTACAGTATGTCTGCTGACTGACTGGAGTGTATATATTTTATCATACATTTATGAAAACATATATTTATATAACGCCTGTTACATAGTGACACGCATAAGTTACGGAAGTAAAGGCTCGACTCAAACTTTTTTTTACCTTGCAGAACTTTTGCATGCACAACAATGCAACATAGCACAGCAAAGGAAAGGCAAAAACTCAAAAAGCATAATATAACCTTTTTAAATTAGGTATTAGATATTGGAGTTTCCGTGACAGCTGACTGTTTGTAGCTGACATTTCTGTGGCATTTAGCTCAATAACAAGTTTCATTCTTACACAACAGAGGCACTGAAATGTGGGTTTGTTGTGGTGAGCACTAACTGCACTGACTGTGTTTTTTCCAACAAGATGTAACGTCAGTATATTACAGAGGCTCAGTTGTGAAATTGAGATTCTGCTGAACAATTTTTTATTTTCAACGTGTGAATCAAACTTTATTTCCCTCCAGCTATATATTGAGCTCATCTAGCAAATCAAATCGGATTTTCTTCTACCGGTTTCAGTGCTTTCAGTCAGTTACACAATAACTTACTGCAAAATAATTGGCGGTTCTAATCTCGAGTGTGATACTTAGTATCAGGATAAAATGATTTTGCAGTCATGTGTGATTTGTGAACGAGGAGCTTAATTCTAACTACACTCTTTCCAGTAAATTATGACTTCAAGAGGACAGAGAGAGTTGTTGGCTCAACACACAGCACTATTCCCCAGGCTCTACTATGCAGGGGATTTATATTCTTTGCCTCTAAAAAAAAAATCCTCTTGCGGTCTCTTTCAAGTGCAGTAAGATGTTAGCCATTCTTGGATCCCACATTAAAGAGAAAATACCTCAGAATGATGTAGTACTAGCCCTGCAGACTTTAGCAGTAACATGAGCCAGAATTATGGGAAAGCATTGGCAGCATTACTGGCTTCCCCTTTTTTTCATTGGTTCATGTGTGAAGTAGTAAGTATTGAAGGGCATGAATCTGTCGCAACAGCAAGTTTCTGACTTGTTGGAATGCAACACGGTTTAAAATATATTAGATAAGTTGGTATCAATCCCCTCAGGCTCAAATAAAAAACAGCAAAGTCAGCGCAGAGCATCTACTTCTGTGAATTGAGGCAACGGACTCTTAATTTTAGATTATTCCATAGGAATCAACAAGCGCAGCAAATTAGGAGCAAGGAGGAAAGAACATCTTTGTGTACCGCCATGAGATGACTTTCTCTGCAGTTACACCAGAGTCCACTTTGGATAAAATGCAGTCAGTGAAGGCAACAGTCAAATGTTATCATCATAGCAGCGATAGTCAACAGAAGTAAGAGCGAATTTGAGCGCTTAATATTATTCCAAGTTTTCAGAAAGGCCTTTGAAAGTAACTAATAGAGGAAAATACAAACAAAAAAGGTAGATACAATGGGGATGTTATTGCAGCGTTAAAGAGAACGTTGGACAGGAACAAAAGCTTCAGCTTCACTGGAAAGTGTGTGATAAGGAACAAAATGAACAGCTTACAATGGAACTGAAATGATCTATACGAGCAGCGCTCAAGCTTGCATCTTTTTAATTTTGCATAGGAGCACTCAACATGTGCAGCGCTTCACTTCTGCTTCGTTCTAATTTTGGACTGAGTTGTTTGTTTTCAACATAATTGCTTGACTGCACCGGTGGCCTCTGTTGCCCAGCTGCATGACGGAGAGCAGTCCTTTATTTTCTGTGTAGCCTGGGTGAAACACTGAGTCCAGCGAAATGAATTCAAGCTCTGTGCAGAGTTTACCATAATGGATGGACTTTGACTCTCGGTGTGGGGAGAACCATTTGTGACTGATGACTTGTGTGATTTTGTATGAGGCAACACGTACTCTTGCTTGTTTGCAGTCCAGTTACTAAAATAAATTCAAAAGACCATTTTACTTCTCTGCAAACCACGGATGCGATAGAATTTGTACGTGTCATACGTATCATTTAACATATCTAGAACATGTCTTATATCACATCCTCAACAGAAATAACAACCATATAGGTCTACTGTGAAAGAAGTTTACTACGTAATGTTAGGTGGCTTCCTCTTGTGGCCATAGCAATTATTACGTCTGCAAAGGAGGAAGTCAGGTGAAGTAGTATAAAGAAAGATTAAAGGGCATAATTACGCACATAACATACATGCATGTACTACTTATTTGTAAGTTGTTTTAACCCAAACCACAAAGTTTTCCTAAAACCTGACCAAGTAGATTTGCTCAGCTTTTATTTCCTCTTAGGGAGTGTTTCCCAACCTCTTTTGTCTGACATGTCCCCTCAGCTTTATCAGATGAACTCAGGTGCCCCTTCATGGACACCATCTGTGTGAAAACATGTTCGGGCGCGGTGCTTTTTTCCTCTTTACATTGGGGAATATGTCACCTTCACCTCACTGGACTGTTGGATTATGCTCAAACTTTTTAACATAGAAATAATGTAATGCACATGGTGTCTTAAAGAGCTTGTTTTTAATGAATAAATTAAGCAAGTAAAAGTGCTGAGGACCTTCTTAAAAGACAGAAGGTCACCTTCATACCTCCTCCAGGTTTTGAACCCCATTCATCCCTTCTCTGCGCGCAGCCATTGTCTAATTTGAAAAGTTCTGAATAAGATCGCGCAGGGACGGAGTTAAAAACACCAAAAATAACTTCACCTGGCAGGAGGAAAGACTCAAAATGTTAATTGCTTGGTGTTCAGCGCCCAGTAAAAGAACTTTATAAGTAATGAAAAGGCGGTAAGATGGCAGGGATTTAATACGTGACTGCAGACACAGACCGTTTATAGTTCATTTTGTCCATCCTCCTGATGCCTCTCAGGTACTTACAGTCTAAGTTTGGTAACTGGATGACACTTTCCAAAGTCTTAAGATCTGTGCGGCTCGGGATAAAGCAGTCGGTCAGTCAACATTACGTAAAATGGCAAGACGGGATAAAAGCTGCGCGTAAACAACCGATGATGTACTGCAGATTATCTCATGTTAAAGAAATATTTAAAGGCAAATGAAAACAAGCCTCCACGTCTACATTGTTTTTCATCCTTTTGTCGTGAATGTATATATTTTTTTTTTCTCTCTCGAAAGCATGGTGGAAGAGACAGCCGTCCAAGGTCAAAGTCACGTATATGAATAATTACGTTGCCGTTTGTTGCACAGACCACCGGGAGGAAGGAGATGGTGACAGCAGGGATCTTAAAGTGGGCAGGAGCGCAGCGCTGCATACTGATCGGGGATGATGAGCTGTCTCATTGGTGAGCTAACAAAAGGCTCATATGTCCCTGACACAAGATGTCACGTGTTGCATAAATCCGTGAGGTGTAAGTGTAATGTAGCAGTGTAATGTACTGTAGTGTCCAGTGAAATGTCTTCTGCGATTGTATCGAGTTAATTTAGCTGAGAGATACCAAAATTCATTAACTCGTCTGATTCTTCATTAGTGGCCATTCTCTTAGAACTAATCCGATCATTTTGTCCTTTAACTCTTCGCGGCGGCGGCAGAAGGTCTACGAGAACAATTAATGGTCACATTTCAGTCCACATTGCGTAGGCCAGCAGTATCCTTCAGTACTTTTTATTGCACCAGTGCACATATAATTAAATTTCCCTGTAGTTACCGGTGCCCTTGACTCATCATTGAGCCCCAACCACGGTGGTCAATCACCAGCTACGTTGGTGGGGGTTGGTGGGGGTTGGTGGGGTTCCTTCTACCTCACGGCTGTAAGGTTTCCTCCAGTAAATGAATTGACAGGGACTCATATATCAAGAGAAAATATCAATCTAGCAGATGGTTCCCTAAACCCTTCCCAATCAGCTTGAGGAAAGGAAACAGGCCCTCCGTAAATTGTGCTCCCGTGTGCAGATTGCTTTTGTATTGGCTTCATCTAAGAAAATTCCATTAGCAAGAATGGCCTCCGCATGAGACTTAATATTGGTCAGAAAAAAGGAGAATATAATCAGCTCCCTGTATAGATCAATACAACACAAGCCATAAACATTTCGCTCTTCTTCTCTTTTGTCTTCATTGTTGTTTTGTTTTATGTTCGGCCTTTAAGTGCCCAAGAACTGATCAGCAAGTGGGCGAGAGAGAGAGAGAGAGAGAGCTTTCTGCTCCTGGTAATGAGGATGTATTAACATGCACTTGAAACTGTCGGGGGTGGACAGTAGTTATAACAATGATTTGGCAATTGTGTTTGCAAACAGTTACCTATTTACACATCCAGCAGACACAGAGCTACGCTAGCATTCTTTTGGTAGTTGTCTTTCCATTTAAATGGTGAATATACCAAAAGTCCAATGCGCTTTCTTTTTAGCTCTGTTTTGGTCTCCACCAACTCCTTAAAAGGAAAGGTCTGTTTCACGACTTGCTAAAGGCTTTTCTCTGTCCACTCGCTAACTTTGCCCATCAGGTATTTGGTGTTGGATAGTCAGCACACTGTGGCTTGATCAGAAAAGCTTTTGTGCCTGAAAACACTGATGAACGTACTTCAAGATATACAATTGTTTTGATCACGGTGGTCAATTTAGAGCTTTTTTGCGCTGAACAGCAAGATTACTTTGCTGTGTGTCAGCCGGTAGCACGCAAGCAAAAGCATGCACTGAGGGTGTGGTTGCCTGCGTGTTTGAATCTAGCCGAGCCTCTCAGTAAACTCAGCTCTCCTCTGTGTAATGTTGCGTTCATGAAGTGAAGCTCCAGATCCAGTTCAAGTCCAGTTGAACAAAAACGGTCAACAATGTGCGGCTCCCTGCTGCAGTCAGGTTAATAAACATGAGTAATGGCAAATCCTATATAAAAAGTGATTTCTAGGCTCTCGTCCTCCAGATCAGAGCAAAATCTGATGTTGACGCTGGGTGTTTTCTCATCTCATCTCATACAAATTGGGTCTGCACCTGACTCTGGATCAGATCTGAGCAGATGCTTTTGACTGTTTATTAATTTCATACTTTAAGAAAATAAAGCTTTAACACAGCAGTCCATGAAATAACACATTTTTTGTAGAGTGGGTGACAAAAGTTATTTGTTGTGCATTTTTTTCCCTCAAACACAGAAAACAGATTAATTAATTGACTGTTTAATTGATCATCCAAATCTGTGCATCATGTGAAACTTAGTTTAACCAAGCCCAGCAGCTTCCCTCTCCAAACTCTGCTCGCTCTGCTCCCGGCTTATCTGTGTTGCAATTGCTCATTTTTGGCAAAATGCCTTGTCAAAATGACTCTTTTTCTGTCATCTTTTTCTCGAGCCCTCACATCTACTGGACCAAACACTCTTGATTGATGGACTCCATTAATTTAATGACATCAAAGCCCAGGCGAGAAAACATGTTTATGAGGAGCATAATCTCGATTGAACGCCGCTGTAAAACAGCAACATTATTGGAAGATGAAAGGACATCTCTTTTCATCTGTGGTGATGTGCTCTTTTTGCTTTTTGTTTTTTTTTGTCATCCCAGAGGACAGCGCGGGGTTATCCTCACAAGATGCTAATGATGTGTTGCCTTCTGCAGGGATCAGTCATCAATCTGTGTACGAGCCGCCGTTTCCCGTCATTATTCCTGGAAGGCGGCGGTGATGAGCAGAGGGAGGGGAGAGGGCGATTAGGCCTCTCAACCCTTTACCCCACGTGTCTTGTCATCTTGTGTTAACATCATGGCTCTTTTTGAAGGTGAGGCTGCTTATCAATCACGCTGCCGCGTGAGACGTAATGGCAGTGCTCTCCATTCATCAGCTGACAGACTGATGCTGTTATGATCTGAGCCTGTGGGGAGAGCGACTGAAAACAGTGAACACATTAGCTGCATCTTATAACATCAAAGGGATCTTTCACTGGATAAATGTATACGGTTTATTAACACTACAATTGGACCTTGTCATAAGTGTTCATTAATAGATAGTTAGGCCTTTATAATTTAATTCAAGATGCATCTTAACATTATTATCTGTTAATAAGAGACACGAGTGTTAATAATAGCATCACAAACCTTTAGGTTGTTTGATTAAGCAACTAATAAACAGTTTATCGACTTAGAAAAAAAAAATAGAAATGAACTAACTGAACCTATTATATCATTGTTAAACCTTTAGTAACCTTAATTTGTTACTTCATTAAGATGAATACATACTTTATTATGCATTATTGAGCAGTTAAAGACACAATTATTAACAGTTAGCCATGCGTTTTGAAGTTACTTGATCTAAAGCAAAACCAACGCATGGTTAGGGTTAATAGATGCTTTCTTATTTACTCGATAATAGTTGACTATGCTTTTTGCACCTGCCACATCAATGCCAGAGGCAAACAGCAGGATTGGCAAAGAAAAATACATAAATTAATACAATTTTGATCTACAGTAAGAATAAGGGACTAATATTTTTTCTCTTGAGTCTCCCAGGTGACCTATTTTTTTTTATTAAAGATCATTTGATATACTTAAATGTCTCCCAGGACAGACAGACAGACAGACAGACAGACACACACACACACACCAATCACTTTCAGATGCTTGTAAATGCAAAGAAAGCCAGACAATTACACAGATAAAGCCCAAATGAATACAAATAACCGTGATAACATCAGTGCGTGACTAGGTCTGGTAGTTGGCGGCCGCGGCTGTAATGACTCAGACCACCGTGCAGGAAAGGATATGTGTGGTTGCATACAGTTGGACGAATAGCACACAGCAGTGGTTATGATGCTAGCAGTGATAAAATCACAATAAATTGTCATTCACCACCTCTATCTTTCTTCATTTCCTGTCATTTAAAGGCACAAAATGCCCCAAAAAATAGGTTTAAAAAATAAATAGAATAAGAGACAATACTGCTTTTGTGGTATTATATAATTTTAAGTATCTTTTATGGATTGTTTTGCATGACGTACTTGCATGTATCATTCCAGTTAACAGCAGAGTAACATTGGAAAACTGTGTGACATTGACCTCTGCAGGATGATAAGAGTATAGCAGTGATTGTTGCACTGGGCACTTTTTCCTCTTTCGGTTTTCTGCATTTGAAATGTCAAACTTTTCCTCACGGGGATGTGAACATTTCTGTTTTGTGATTTGTATTGTTAGGAAAGGAAACAGAGCCCCATGACTGTGGGAAAATTGTTAATTTCCATAATTGCTGAGGGTAAACATCTAAGTTTTACAGGCAGTAAAAAGAGTCAAAAATGCCATTAAACTGTCTTTGCTTGCGTCATAAGAAATATTGCTATTACACAGATTGCCAACATGGCACCTGATGCTGGGATAAATTAAACTGAGTTAATGCTGATGATGCTGTTGATGAAAGTCTCTCCTACTGTACATATATCTCTTTTAAAAAAAAAAGAAGCCCTGCGCTCATTCATATTCAAACCTCTTCAATCACTACTACAGGCTGTGTTGATGATACAACAGGAACAAATGGCCAGTGGCACATAAACATGAAGTCACTTATTACACTCAAAGTTCGTTACTCGACGTGTGCAACACTGGGCGTGATGATTGATGAATTATATTGTTATATACATATTTTAGATTTTAGTGCAGATTTAGTTGTTTTCTGGTATCTTTCTCACATTCTTGTGTTTTACGAAAGTCAAAGCGTCTCTCACTGTTTGAATTCAAAGGCGCTCTATCGAACGTAGCAGAGAAACAAACTTCCCTCAGAATGTCTCTCAACCACCAAACACCAAACGGATGTTTTTTCTAGGATTCAAAAAATGTGAAGTTCTCAACCTGTTTGGCGTGCGTGGGGGGGCAATCTAGCTGTGTGGCATTTGAGGAATGCTGACTCACACTTCCTGTTTCCTGTCCATTCAGGAAGCAGCAGGGTTTAACCCCTGGCTGCCGCGGCCGTTCCACTTTCTTATCTTGAGGTTGAAGATTACTGTCCGGGACCCCCAGGGATGGTTATAGTTAAACGATCAAAAACAGTGTAATTTAGTAGAGGTCGGTGGCGTTTAAGGGCTTCCTGTAGGTTGCTGTTGTGTAACTTTTATTTTGTGAAGATAGTACTTTATCGTTTTGTCATCAGCACTCAATGCTCTCACATTTTCCTGTACTTACTACTAACTGAAATTACATTTGAATTGCTGTAACTGCATGCTTTGTTATTGCTATTATTAGTAGCATTTTATCCTTGTTTATAAATGTACCACGTCAAGTTCTTTATATCACCGTGTTTGTTCCTTTCATCGTCTGCCCCTGTGTATTTTTATCTCTGTCTCGATCATCTGTAAACTCAGCACTGTTTTCATTTTTCACCCATAATCAAAAAGAAATACAATTTAAAATCCCAGACATTTATTTGGTCTTTTTAGGGTGATATTATTATACTATGTTTGTATGGGCCATCGCGTCCCTCCTTATATTCTCGCTTCATTCATTCAGAGTGCCGACGCCTGTTTAACGCCGAATGCTAATAAAATCTCTCTCCTTGTTAAGTTTTATGTAAGGCACAATAAGCGAATGATAGAGTAGTTCAGCTTCTCATTGATCTGATTTACCGTTAACAACAAATACTCCAATCATTATTTCGACAGCATTGATAAAATTGCAACGACTGCAGTCTTGATTCAGAATGTGTGTACAGAAACCAAGCGGAATTAAATATAAGAGCAAACCAAACTTATAAATAATGCAAATATTTTTATTTAGAAAAGCAATATTTATGCAAGTATAGATTCTCTTTAAAAAAAAAAAAAAAGCCCTTTACGTTTAAATCTGCTGAAAGACTGAAGGAATTGTTATTTTTTTGAAAGTGCAAAGTATTGTGCATTGTAATCTCAGGCTGCTTGTTTCTGTACCATGCAAATGTTCAATCTGTCATTTTTACCTGTGCTGACTTTCTCTGGTCCAGAGCCCTTTTTACATCATGCATGTATTGTATTGGTTTTTCCATAGTCCTTTTCAACCGTCATAGATCAGTCTTGATTGTGTGTCCTCGTACTCCATGGCTGTACAATCAGTATGATAAAACTTTGTCATAAAAAGTTCTGAACATCACGTGAACATATTTTTCGGGCGCTCTTAGCTGCTGGAGAGAGAAGAAGCCATAAATAGCTTTTACATTCACTCAGTATAATGTAGGTGTAAAACAAACGTGTCCAGTTGAAAAAAAGTTAAAAAGGAAAATGTTCAGTTGGTCCTCGATCCATTCAAGTCCCACATCTCGCTGTCAAGACGTTTTGTCGTCTCTGGGTTGAAAAACAGTTCCCTTTTGTCTGCGATCACGGCTGCATCTCATATTGTCCCTCCGTGGCGATAAAGAAGTCATTAAGAGTGCTCTGCAGAAATTCAAACGTCGGCCGGTCATCAGGCCTCTGCCTCCAGCACATCATCATGATGTCATAGAGTTCCTCGGGGCAGCCGTCCGGACGCGGCATCCTGTACGACCTGTCCAGGCTCCTGATCACCTCCGGGTTGGTCATCCCTGATTATGAAGAAGAAAATACAGCCACTGTGACTATAATGGATTATTTTTTTTAATCATCGTTTTTGCTGCAAAGTGACAGTACAGCATTTGCTTATATAATACAATTTAAGTACACGTTTCTCTCATACCCGGGTAGGGTATCCTTCCATAGGTGACTATCTCTGTGAGTAGGATCCCAAACGACCATACATCCGATTTGATGCTGAATGTGCCAAAATTGATGGCCTCCGGAGCCGTCCATTTGATGGGAAATTTGGCACCTAATTATCAGAGAGATGGTGAGAAAAAAGCAGCAGGAAATGAAGTTCATCTGGGCGTGTGTGAACATGTGGGCGTGTGAGTGTGTGTGTGTGTGTGTGTGTGTCTGTTCTTAATGATGATAGCGATTTTACCATGCCATTTATATTTGTACTTTTTTTTCTTTCTTTTTTTTATGGAATTTTGTACCAATGTTTATTTGTAGGGTATTAAATTCACCGGATCAGCCAGAAACAGACATTCATCCTATCGTCACTGTATATACAAAACGGTTTCTCGATTGACTTGCTCTAAAGATAACTAAATCACAATATGATGTGTGATCTGTGTGGGGGTATGCAGAAACACGCACAGAGGCAGCACTGATCCAAATTCCATGTGACAGAATAAAGCTATGCTGTAAGAACTGTAAATCAGTGGGGCCATTACAAACCACTCAGTGCATATTACACAATTACATTTTGTGATCCAGCTAATCTTAAATACTGCACAGACAATATACAAAGCACAAAATAATGATATGTTTGAAATTAGCGAGGGCCGGTATGAACTTAGTGGAAATAGGTATTTTTTAAAAGTAATAACAGGAGTAGGGATGAATGCAAAAAAAGAGATGTGTATCTGTCAAAGAGGGACGTTTATGGAAAAGTTGTGACAAGAAATAGAGAATAATAGTTATTTGTTTGATAAAAATAAGACAGTAAACAAATATAAAATGTGTATGATCAATATTGTGTATGGTACGTTTGGACCTCTTTTTCTGTTTTATCGCAGCTATTAGATAACCTCCGAGAATAAGTTGTGTACCGCGGGTAGGTATAATAAGCTCAAGCTGTAGCCTCGTCATTCAAATTCCTTTATTTATTTTCCGTTTGATTGAATGTCTGATCTTTATTTATTTATTTCTATGTGCCATCATTAGGAAGAAATCGTTAACAAGGATTGAAATATATTATTGCTACGTCATATATTGTAATTAATTTATAAAATTCTGCATACTGTGAGAAAAGATTTTATCTTCTGCTGTGCCTCAACACTATAACTGAGGAAAGTGCTTTGCATGCAAACCGCAGCATGTTGCCGGAACACTGGTTGAGACAAAGTGCATCTAACTGTAAGGATTAGAACGATGCATTCAGTGCCGCCAGTGTGATCATGTTATCAGTGTTGTTTCTGGGAACGTGGGGTTTTAGCAATCTGGTGAGAGTTTATATAATAACGTCAAAAACAACACATGGTGGATGGTTTGTAGGCTGATTGCAGTATTTTTAGACTATTATTCCAGGAAGTCTAGAGAAGTCGCTGAAACGGCATCAAAGTATTTCACCTCAACGCCCCATTCTACTTCTTCCACTTCGTCAGCACTGACAACAAAACTAACATGCTTTTAAGCTGTATGTCTCGGGGGCTGCACCGCTGACAAATATCTCTTTCTCCTTTTTTAGTTTGAATGAGGAACGTAAGTATATTCCCAGGGTCCTATGTTCCTAGGGTTATAATTTTTTAGGGTCCTATGTTCGTAGGGTTATAAGTTCCTAAGGTCATTAGTTCCCAGGGTCCTATGTTCCCAGGGTTATAAGCTCCAAGGGTCCTAAGATGCGAGGGTCGTATACCTTTCGAGGGCATATGTACTTCGGGTTCTAAGTTCCTAGGGCCTTGTATTCCTGCAACCCTATGTTCCAAGGATCATACTTCCGCAGTTCAGTAACAGACATTCCAATTGTTTTGGGATCAAGCTGGGGAATACAGGACCTGGGAACATACGGGTGACTCCATTTAAATGGACTTACTATAAGTCAATTTTGACAAAACCTTCCGCCAAATGGATGCAGTGTCATTTGGACCTTCATGTTCTCTCTTCAAAATGTAGATGGGTGAAAAAGTCCATCGGGGCGCTTGAGCGCAAGAGTATTTCTAACGCCCTGTCATTTATCATTCAGTGTGGGGAAACATTGCGCATACTGCACCTTCTTGAGCCGTGTATTCTGACTCGATGATCCTCGCCAGGCCAAAGTCCGCTATTTTGCAGTGCAGGGTTTCACTGACCAAAATGTTGGCTGCACGCACGTCTCGGTGGATGTAGTTCTTCCTCTCGATGTACGCCATGCCTTCAGCTACCTGCCACATAGGAAGGAAACGGGGAAATTATCAGATCAAACGTCGCTGTTGATTCATTGATTCATCCAAAGAAGTAAGACAGCGCACTGACGGAACAATGAATCCGAAGAGCAAAGACCGTGAGCTGTGTGTGTCTGTTTACTCCGGTCAATGTTTACGGTGGCCTCAGTTTTGCATATGCAATTGCACAGTGCGTGTGTGTGTAAGCTCTAGTTTATGTGTCAGATATTGGCAGCGAATTGGTGTTAACAGGATGTGCCAACTCTCAGGAAGTAAAAATGCTTTTTCTGGAGGGGCAAAAGAGTTCTGGGGGGAGCTCACTGTGGATGGAAAACAGCATGACTTCCTGTCCGGATGTTAATAATTGACGTAGGGCGAGGCTTTCAAGCCCAGACGAGCAAAAGCCCCACCACAGAAACCACACAGCTATTGCTGACAGTTTCCATGTGTACTCGCATCATGGCTGGTGTCAAAGCACATACTACAGCAGACGCTCAGAGCCTCACTGTAAAGCAGCTTGTGTGTATAAATAGACTTTGAGGTCAGGGAGAAAGACAGTGTTTTCATTTTTGTCAAAGGGATGCACAATTCATTGGATTAAATGTCAATTAGACAATATTAGAATGAACTTTCAAAGCTAGAGAATTACGGAAGTGACAAACAGTCTTCTGTATTTGATTGATATTCACAGATAAAGCTTTCATTATTTTTACTGAGGCGCTCGGATGAAAATGTCACGCACAAGTCATGAACCTTCACAGAGACCACGTTGTCGAAAAACATTGCGATAAGGATTCAAAGTTTCCAACCTGCGCTGACATGTCTATCAGCTTATTCAGCTTCAGCTTCTTCCCTTCGTCTGTTTTGAGAAAGTCCAGAAGACACCCTGCGAACGAGAACAGAACTCTATCACCATGAGTAATGACGGAGAAAGTTATAACAGGCGTATTGTTGTTTCGTGGAAACTTCCCTACAACTGGTTTACGCAGAAAGACGTGCGAGGCATTCTTTTGCTGGGCTAGCGTTGTGGGCTAAATTTGTGTGATGGCGCTGCGATTTTGCTGTGTTGTGATGCTGACTAGTGCGAGTACAGTCATTGCTTTTAAGGCTTTAAACACCATAATGCAAATATGACTAAATCTGCTGCTCATTTAATATCAATATACACCTCAATTAGGTGCTTTTGATAGCCATCTACAAGCAGTTCAACTACAGTCCACATGTTTTCAGTGTCAGGACTTGGGAAGGCCATTCCAATATCTCAATTTCTAGCCTGATAAAGCCATTCCTTTACCACTTTTGATGTGTGTTTTGGGATCATTGTTCTGTTTTCACCCAACTGCACGCAAGAATTTGAAGATAATCCTCCTTCTTCATTATTCCATTTACTTTCTTTAGAGCAGCAGATCCACTGGCAGCAAACCAGCCCAATAGCACGAGTTTTCCTCTGAAAGGCTTTTGTCCACATGATGAGCAGCAACCTTCAGTCGAGCGTTAAGGTGCCACGTCTGGAGCGAGGGCTTCTTTTTTGCACGGCTCATGTTGATGCAAAGCACACCACACACCACAGTGACTGTGGGCACTGTCGCCTGTCTTCCAGCAGCTTCTAATTCATTGCAGATTTGTATTTGGTGGTTTTTGGTTGACTCATAACCGTCCTGACCAATTTTCTCTCAGCAGTAGCAGATAGTTTGCGTTTCCTTCCTGATCATGGCAGCGACACAACTGTCCCATGCACTGTGTATGTACAAAAAGTTGTTCGCACAGTGACTCTTGCGGCCTCTAGCTGCTTTGGAATGGCTCCAAGTGACTTTCCGGACATGTTCAATGGACAAATCAATAATGTGATCTTTCAGATCAATGCGGAGCTCTTTAGACTTTCCCCTCTGTAGTGTTTGCGGCTGCGTATAATGGGTTTATCAAACAAGCCCTATTAAAATGGGCCCAGAAAAAAGTCACCAGCCGTTATCAATCATTAATACTCAGAAGAAGTCAAGAGGCCATACTACACAGAAAAAATGAGAGCTGTAGAAATAATTGGAACTCAAGAACTGCCATGGCGTACATTTTCTTTACATGTGTATGTAAATGTTTGGCCGCAACTCCATATATACTTATGGGTGGACCTACAGTATTATCAGCCCGGCCGATCGTGGGATCAGAGTTGAGCTTATATTCCACTGATCAAATCAGTCTATTGGGGGTTTTTTTGCAGTTAAGTAGCAGAAAATGGAAAAGTTAACAAACAGGAAACGGTTTGTTTGCCCACATTTTTAAATTGCTTTGGAATCAATGAATAAACCGGATGATCAATGGAACATTTATGTAACCGTTTTGATAATCGATTAATAGTCATTTTCCAAGCAAAGATGCCAAAGATTGTCTGTTTGCAGCCTCTCAAATTTGAGGACATTTTTCTCTTTTTCATATCACTGTAAATTCAGTTATCATTTATATCGGGCTGCTGGTTGGAAAACACATCACTTTTCTGTATCTGTCATGAAAACATTAATTTGTTGCAGCTCTGTTTGTAGAACAAATGATCGTCCCTCATTGACTAGCCATCAAAAGCCATCAAAACTTCCTCTTTGTCTTACCATTGACCATGAACTCAGTGACAATGAGAATGGGCTCCTTGGTGACCACGGCGTGGAGGCGCACCAGTCGCTCGTGCTGCAGCTGCTTCATCAGGTTGGCCTCCGCGAGAAACGCCTCGGGCTCCATCGTTCCCTCCTTCAAGGTCTTGATGGCAACCTTCTGGGTGTTCTTGTAGTAACCTGCAGCAGGAATTAAAACAAGGTGCTTAATTCACTGTTGTCTCCCATGCTGAGTTGTTGAACTCTGACGGGTTGACCCGCTTCTCTCACCCATCCACACTTCTCCAAACTGGCCGGCCCCCAGTTTCTTCGTCATCTTCAGGGTCTCTCTGGGAATCTCCCATTCGTCCTGGGCCCAAGGCTGCTGGGGTGCCTTTGGCTTACAGGGGGCATACAGACGCTGACACAAACCGTCTGACGTACCTGCACCCAAACACGATGCGTGTGATGACAATCAACAATAATTTTTTCCAACTTTCTTTTCTGCTCCGCTAAATTTAGCTGCCGAAACGGTACGGGTCTGATGAACTCTTGTTTCCTCTAATAATTCTCAAGACACTCCTCTGTGTGTTGTGCGTTGGCAGCCATTCTAGAGATTCGGCCTTGTTATCTTGTGGTTTAGTCACAGGAGTGGAAAGACTATCACTCCTCTCACACAGGAAGTACCAAACGCTTCACAAGGGTCTAACTTCCCCCTTCAATTCAAAGTCAGAGCAGGCGGCGTTAAACTCACAGCAGCGAACCCAATCTGAATCCAAATCAACCCGTGGTTTATTTTCGGTTAGGAAACATTTCAAGACGTAAATACAGAGCTTGTTAAATGATGAAGCACTCAAAAGTGACTTTGTAGATCTTTCAAACGCGTTGTGTTTATTACTTACGACTGTAGTATTTAACCAGCTCCTGCAGAGTCGGGAATGTGTTGGAGGGGGAGATGTAGAAGCCACCTTTGTCCAGACAACGGATCTTGTAGTGTTTTACCACATCTCCTTGTTCCGGGACGTGATCTCTGACAGACAGAGAGAAGGAACCTGAGGGGGAGAAGATATCGATGACAAGGTTGCATGTAAAAAGAGTTGGACGTCTTTGCATTTGGCCCGTCTCTACAATTAAATTGTTGTCAGTTTTGGTTCCTGCAAACCACGGATGTGTTTAAATTTGGACGTATGTGGCCAACACGATTCGCCTCAAAACACGTTCAGATTAAACGGGTGTGAGCCGACTTTCATGTCAGGAGGCAGAGGGGATGTCGGTGGCGTGATAGCTACGTGAGATGGCTGCCGCAGAAGAGACTAATGTTCCTTTTTTTTTTTTTTAATGCCGTCATTTGATAGTGTAGCTGTAGAGAGGCAGGAAACTCGATGAGAGAGCGAGTTGACATGCAGCACAGTGGCTACGAGTCAGATTTGAACCCGGGCAGCTTCAGTGAGGATCCGGCGTTTGAGCATGAGGGACACGCTTTACCAACTGAGCTACGAGGACGCCCCGAGACTAATGCTTGAGACACACTTTCAAACATTCAAAAGCACAAGAACATTGGATGTTTTTAATTCGTCATCGGGGCATTTTCAGATCTGTGTTAGCGGCCATGAAACCCAATGTATACCTCACAAGACTTGAGGGGAATTCGCAGCTGTGCCTGACCCCAACTATAACCAGGCAACTACAGTAAAGGTGCAGTGCTGTCACAACTTAAGAGCTGACGATTGAGCATAAAGAAGCATAAAGTTGCTGCATAAACATACAGTTTCAACATATCCATGGTGTGCAGAAAACATTTATTCAGGGGATCGGGCTCTCCGTGTTGCATGATCGCAAAAAAGAGACTGATGTTCACCTGGTGAGGTCTCACTCTCTCGGACCAGAAAGGCACCCGGTTTATTTCCAGGGGCTAAAAGCAGTCGTTCAGTCTCTCTCCTACTCAATTCCTTGTAAAACCACCTGCAGAGGAGAAAACCACGAGACACAATTCATGCAATCTTTTAAAAAAACAAACAAACATGAAAACAGTCCATGGAATGTTCTGGTAGTGGCTGAATTGTGTCACTTGCGTTGTTTGATAACGTGCATGAACTAGTTTCTTACTTTTCCACCTCCAGAGTATCTGCCCTGGCCACATAATTACACGGTATGAAGCCCTCCTGTCCAGTCAGCAGCGATTTGGCTACCCACCACTCTCCATTTCTGCAAACAGACAAGCACGGCAACACCATTTATATTTCCTCAAGTAAGAAGGACAGTCTTATTATTGCGCTACTGCTGAATAGATAATCTGGGGACTAGGGGGGCTACTTACTCTTGTAAAACCTTAAGTCTGTCCCCCTTTCTGAAAGGCAGATCACTGTCGTTGGTGGCTTTAAAGTCATGAATTGCCACAAACAGGATGTCGTCTAAGGACAAGTAGAACAAATAGTTATTTGAAAAGCAAATACCAACAGAATTTAATAGTTGTTTTTTCTGCTACGCTGAAAAGTAAAGCTAATATAGTGTAGGAATCATACAGTTTCTCAAGTACGGCATTACGAAAGCTGCTCTCCTCAAAGGAATGGGGATTTCTGTAGTTTTCATACTGTCTGTGGCTGTCTTTCGCTAATGATCTCATCTTGTCCCCCAGAAGAGAACAGAGGAAATCCAACTGAGATTTCAATCACTAAATGTGGCCTCCCGTCACTGCCACTAATGTCTCTTCGCTCAGCAGCAGTCGCCGACATAGACACACACTCGTTATTTTTAGGAGAAATCTTGCAACATGTGCTGCGGTCAGTGATTACCGTTATCTGTATAGGTGTTTCCACTTCGTGCCTGAAGAAAGAGAAACATTTATTATTATGAAATGTGCAACAACACAACATTTTTTACGTCAGTATAGATTAATTTCGCATTTAGTTACATCCTTGGTCTACTCACTATGTGGTTTGACGAGAGATGAGAGTTGTTCTTTCCTTTGTAGCGTGTGTCATCTTTTACTTCTTTCTGACCACTGCAAGCGCAGCCCATCCTGCATGGATAATGGAAATCTTCAGTAACACTGCATCCTACTAACACGATTTCAACAGTGAAAATGGCTCAGGGCACGCTGCAGTACGCCGTGTAGTTAATTTCGCATTATCAAATCCGACCACCCGTGCTTAGTTCCTGCTCAGAGCCTCAGATAGTTGCAGCAAGTTTATTTTCTGCGCTCTTACCTGATAGAGCAGATGAGCTTTACTGAAGTGTGCGTTAGTCTCCACTCCTCCCACTGCAGGGCCTGCCAGTCTGTGAGTTCATGCCCGGTGCTGAGAAAAAATGAATTAAACTTGCTAAAAAGATTTGCTCAATCATCAGTGGAGTCTCTTTTTTGGTTATGAGCAGACATACAATGAAATGCTTCTAATAAAGAGGAAGTGGAAAATGTGCTCTCATCTTTATATGGCGGCATTTGCATGTACTTTTTAAGACGCAGCTATATAGAGTTAAAAAACTGATAAAAACGAAGTGCTAAAAATAGCTAAAAAGAAGCAGAAATTCGCAGTGAACGCTTGCGTCAGTGTGAAAGCAACGTTTTTAGCTTGTGATGCTCTCATGAATACTGAATCTGAATCTGTTGGAAGAGACAGTTTAGGTTGTGACTTAAGAATAGTTGTAAGAGCCAGTTTACAACCATTCTCACAGCTGAACGGATTAATGTTTATCGCGGAAGTTGAAGTTCATGGTTGTAAATGCAAATCATAATGTCTACACAGTAACAATGTCCTACACAACCCAAACCTCAGGGTGTAGGAGGCATGGACTCAGTGGTGGAATTAACTGATTACATTTACTCATGAACTGTACTTGAGAACAATTTAGTTTACTTTACTTTAGTATTTCCATTTTCCGCTACTTTATTCCTTCATCTTTTCATCTACATTATGGAGGCAAATGTTGTACTTTTTAATCACTATACTTATTTGATAACCGTAATTACTGGTCTCCAGGTTTCGTGATGCATCAGAGTCAAAGTAGTGTGTTTTTCAATCAATTAATTTAAGTGGACATCAGATAAAAAACACAGATTCTGAAAAATGCTCAATAAATACATACATGTTAACATATGTAAAGACTTTCACACTAGTACTCTTCGTAAGGGTGACTTTTGCTTTTACTGAAGTAACATATTTTAACACTACAACTTTACTTCTATTCATTTACTTTTATTATTTCTTATTTTTTGGTACTTTTTACAACACTATCTGGACTTCATACTGCAGTCACACATTATTTGTAATGTTTTTGGTATAATTAAAAAAAAATACATAGAATATATAAAAAAATATACAAATATCTATATATTTTTAAAATGTTTTTAATTATATCATTAAGTAATTTCAAACTCACTCAGCCTGTCTGATAGCAATTGATGTAAGTATATTTAAATATGTGTCATTGCAACTGTGGCGGTTATATTTTAGGTGGGTGTCACATAGCTGTTGAGCAAAGTCAAACTTACTTTAATCATAATTTATATTTAAATGCCACTTTTTACATCTCGTACAGTTGTACATCTCGTATCTGTTTTAACGCAGAGAAACTGATTATTTAAAGCCAAATTGGCTTTTTAGTCACTGACTTTTTGTAACCTCACCTTTCCAGTGTCACATCAATACGATACAGATTCATCGCTTAAGGAAATTTTAAATGCATCAAATGTATTTTCATGTGTAATGTCATGTTACCGGGTCTGTGCCTCACTTTATGTAAACGGATGTTTTGGTCGGCAAATAATTGCTGCAAATATTCTGTTGTGATCATCATAAACTGTGGGCCTTTACGGCATGTCAACAAACTGTTATCTCGTTTCGGCTTATTGCTTTTAAAACATTTCAATAGATGACTCTGAATTTGTACCATCATAACAACAACACCTCTGTTAGCAGTCTGTAGTGTGAGATAGACATACAGCAGATAAATACCTTGCTCTTGTCCCCCAGCTTGTGTCCTCAAAGGTCCTCTAGAAGCAAAATGTCTTCAGTTTCCTTATTGAAAGCCAACTGTGCGTCAGTGTGTCACTGTCACTCGCTCATTTAGTCTCTGAACGTTTCTCTCTCTCTCTCTCTTTTCTCTCTCTCTCTCTTTCTCTCTCACAGTGAAGACCAGTGCCTCCCCTGGGGGGACCACATTGAGTTTACAGTAAACAGATAACAGTCGTCTATTTATTTATTTTTCCGGTAAATCTCTCTGTTGCCTCTGTGGCTGGCAAAGATCACCTCACCTGCTGGCTAAACTTCAACTAAAAGTTGAATTAAATGTGTCAGTCTTTAATCACAACCGAGGTCAGCTTGATCAGTCAGACGGTTGTATTTCAACATGCGTGGGTGGACAGTCCATCACGTGTTAATATTTAACTGTAAATTACTCTTTAAATTGCAAATGTCTTCGCCTATCAGATGACATCTGCCGTGGAAAAGTGGCAGTACTGTGCAGTATGTGTGATAAATGTTTAGCATAGGTGTGGTGGAGCGCTGGGTGCTCATATGCAAAAGAGAGAGTGTGGTTTCCATGACATATTTCTCAGTTCCTCTGGCGGTTTAAGCCCCTCTCAGTCGTGTCAACAGTTTGTCTGTGCAGCTTGGCAAGTTGTGGTTCATGTTTACAGTAAAACAGTACAGGTTGTTGCCACAAGATGGACCGTCGAGAACCCTCTGATTGAGAAAAGGCTGATGAAGCATCTGCACACATGGCTCGAGAACTGGAGCATGTGTCTCATACGCCTGTTCAAAGTCAAAAGTCACATAGAGTTTTTAAAAAAAGGCAAAATCTTCTAATAGTAAACAGTTTCATGTCCTTTTAATGTCTACAAAATCCTACTTTTTCTCCTTAGATATATTTTATAGTGCTTTTTTTTTTTGCAAAAGGATGCTGCCTTTACTTCTGTATCCTTCTCTGCTTGCAACAGTCCTTCATTTCCTGATGACC
>CAEMYA010000010.1:7475864-7517189 GCA_903131615.1 Diplodus sargus
TTTGTTCCTCAACAAATCTGTTCCTAATATTTAAAGTAGACATTTAAAGGGAAAATGCAGTATCTGTGTCATTTATGCACATTTAACAAGTCAGTCATAACGTGGATTCTGTGGGTCCTGTACGTTTTCTGGAGTTTCCATTTTCTGTGTGTGGCTTATCTTTTTCTGTAGGTTCAGTTTCTGTGGGGTCAGTTTGAGACGTCGGACTTGAAAATAAGATTTCTTAATATGTTTTTTTTCCCTTACAGATTTAGCCTCTTTTCCTGGTGATTCCATTTAAATGTTGAATCCTACTGTTTTTTAAATCTTCCTTTACAGTTTCACCTTGGACACCATTTGGCATAAGCTGTAAAAAACGGTTCTGCTTATTTCCTACTATTCTCTGTTTTGATACTTAGTCAAATGCATGTTAAGAAAGTACCAGCCGTTTATAATGTGAGACAGTTTATATGCTATTGGCAAGAGGACTCTTATAAAGTCTATCACACAAACATGTTTATATTTTTGATGCTTCTTTTTCTGTGCAAATGAATATAAGAGCAATAAACAATGAATAAACACTGCTGATTGTAAATGTAGTCAAAGTCTATGTGCAAATTGTTTCCTGTTACTGTATTGCAGATTGTCTGCTTGTTGGTGTCCCCCCAGTTTTGACACTAGAGGGCGCAGAAAGTCATGTTTTAAACTGTGACTCTCCTAAAGTGGGTCCATTTAACAGCAAGCATTTCCCTAAACCCATGCCACTCCTATAAATACACAACCCTTACATTGACCTGCTGTATGGAGATGATGAAAGGGTTAAACGTTGGGGATTTCTCTTGCGTAATACTTGTATATCTGTTGCTAGTGCAGGAGGACGGCGTGCGGATGTGAATGCAGATGCAAAGCCTGTCACATTAGAGGGGGGTGGAGGGGGAGAATTGCAAGCTGATGTGCGGTCAATCTATCAAAGTGTAACAATGCATTGGTTTTTCACACCATGCGGCAGAGTTAACCAGGTCTTTCCTATTCTCACCACACAATGCGCCGGAGAGGGAATTCACCCCTCTTCTTCGACGATGGGAACAATAAACACAAAACAATGTGTCCTTGAGTTATCTAGCAGCAATTATGACCCTTTTGTTTCTGGGTTGCAATGCTCAGCCACTGCAAGATTGGGATTATTATTATTAGGAATCAAAGAACCAATGCGAGGAAGATATCATTCAGAGAATGTTGCAACCTGTAAGTGCGGGGGAACAATAAATCTTACGGCACCGGAAGTGTTTGTTTCCTATGGGGGGTTTTATACAACACGCAACGCGGGGATATTACTCTCTGGGCAACACTTCACAGGTTTTTGTTTGGACCACCTGTGCTGTGTGTGGGGACTGTGCTGTGCTGTAGTTCTCTGAAGGAACAACCTCACTTCACTGTACACACACACACACACACACACACACACACACACACACACACACACACACACACACACACACACACACTCACATATAGAGGCTGCAGGTGCACAGTGAGTGTTATTGAGTGCGTCCTGGTTACTAACTGCTGTTTCTCTTTATACTCCCCTTCTTCTGGTTTTCCATCAGCCCTTGTTTTCTTCCCAGGGCCTTGGCGGATGCTTGTGTACAGCTCTGTTGGGGTCCCCAGACATTGCATCCTGCCTGCAGAAGGGTCATAAGTGGCCCCACAGGATAACCTGAACAACGGTGGGAAAGGCCGGGAGCGTGGGTCCCCTTTACTAAAGCGGTCCTGGCCACCTCTGCGCCAAAAGCGCACATGCTGCCAATGAGCGCTTTCAATTCCCTTTATCAATGTGAGTGTGCACTGCATGTGGCAACAAAAAAAAAATGTCTGCACATGGGCTCAAGAGCATGCTCTGGATTTTTTGTGTGTGTGAGTGTGTGGCCAAACAGGACATTCATTACATAAAACATATATTAGAAGTGGGACTGTAAGTGCTCATTCAGCATTGTTTCAAAGCTTTGATTTATTCAGACAAAACGCATGCATCAACACGCGGGCACACGCTTTCCTCAATTTTGATCCCCCTCCACATCACAAGAGGCCCCTCTTAGACTTCCTGTCTGTGTGGGAACTCTTTTCTGTCCTCTGTCACACATGGAGTGAGAGAAGGTCTCGCTCCTGCATTCGCCTTTTAAAAGACAAAGTGATTGTCAATAAACAGGGAACAATTGAACTCTCTCATGCATTCAACAGGCACTCCTGCTTTACCTCCGGAACACCGGGATGTTCATGAGTTTTCGGGAGAGCTTCACTTTCCTTCTGTTAGACAGCAGACGCCAAGTCCACGAGTGAAACTGTATTGTAGTTTTATTTGTGGGGTTAACTGTAACGGTGGCATTTTCTGCATATTTAAATGCATTTTAGTGCATGTATAGTAAGCTGCCAGCCTTTATACTGTTAATTGGCTTAATGTTTAGCCTTTTTTTTTTTTTCATTTGTCATTGTTTAAAGAAAGTGTGACTTAAGTATCAAAAACTGTATTTTGTTCGCAGTTAAAGGGCACCTGCCAGGCTCTTTGTTTAAAAGACTGCAGGAATGTAGGTGGGAGCAGGTCAGTGCAGCTGTTCCAGAGGCAAGTTGCTCTGAGGTAAACATGGCTGCGGGAAAGCCCCTTATTATTGTGCTCCGGATGGCGTTCCTCACTCCTCCAGTGTTTACCGTGGAAATAGCTCTGTGCCCGCGAGCAGGTGCTTCCTCAGAGACTCGACGCTTTTCCACAAGATTTGAGGATTGAATTCCTCTCGATCAAACAAAAGTGCAGCAATAAAATGGAATAAGGAATGCTTAATATCAGGTAGAGGGATAGTATCATTGTGTTTCAATTAGAAACCAAATTGTTGATCATCATATACTTTAAAGCAGGTTTGGATTCCTGTCTCATTAAGTACTGTTTATAACATTTCCTCCTCGAGGAGCGATGTCACATTAGACTAACAGCAGATCCCATGACTGTGGTCAGCCATCTATAAAAATAATAATTTAGTATAAGTATAGAAAAAGTGAGATCACCCCAAATGTCCAAAAAAGAGACATAATAATAACGTAATTAAGATTCTGATGCTTGATATAACAAAAATGTCTTTGCGGTTGCTGTGAAAATGGACGATTCCCAAAATGGCTCCACCCACCTCCAACCTCAGAGCTCTAATTAGCCAGAGGTGTGAATTGAAATCACCTGAGCAGATGAACCAGCCATTAAACACACACTAGTCAGTATGTATCTTATGCCACAAGGGGTCTCTCGATCAAAAGACACAAGTAATATGGGATCATGGGAGTCGTCGTCATTGTTAAGCAGCCTCCATTGCCAACGAAAACTCTATCTACCTGGCAGAAATGCAAGGTAATGATTTTTTCCTACAATATTTTTAGTTTTGTCCATTGACGTCCTGACTCTCTGAATCTTCTCAGTCTCTCGGAGGTCATAGCACCAGGCGAACAAACTCTCTGGGTTTAATCATTGTTGGAAATGTTTAAGATAATGTAAGTACACAACTGAAACAAACAAAAAAAACCCAGAGAAGCAGACAGAAAAGCCCATACAAGTTACTAGCTGGTTCAGGCTGTCAAGCTAGCACGTTAGCGTACAGACACAACCAGCAGCTATGGAGCAACATCCCAGTGGAGCTTCTGGAAGAGGATGAGTAGAAATCAAATAGTCAGTCTATAGATAATGTGTCTTTCTCTTTACCAGCTAGTTGCTAATTATGTCTGTTAGCTGTCTGAAAACAAATTCAACCATACAGTAAATTGTTGGCCTGTAAAACTAAACAGTGAGTGTTATGAGCTACACAGCTAGCTTAAAGCCATCTTTCCTTACTAGAGTTTGTATGTAGGCTCGCTTGGTTGCTAGTGAAGCTGCATTTTGACAGTAAGCATGGGCCACGATAGGCTAAGTATGCCCGTATTGATTTTTTCCCCACTCTATGACAGGAGGTATACTTCCAAGAGCACTCCATAGTTGTTGCATGCAGGATGCACATGCTAGCAAAAAGGACTTCAGAGGCAGCGCGCCATGTTCTTGTCTCATAAGAAAGCTGGAGGAGAGTGGCCCCTGGCCCTCACTGTGGTGTTATGCAGTCAATCAGAGTGACACCAATTATGTATGTCACATGACCACAAGAGACTGCAAATGGAAAACTCTGAGAGCCGCACATCCATCAGCTGTGTCTAATGGGGCTCACAGAAGAAGGGGAGTGAATGAAGTCTCAATAGACAATCTCACGCACTTGTTCACCATATCTCCCCTTAAAGAAGTTGATTACATTTGTGGGATATCTATTAGATGTCTTTTCAATAGTCTTGGACAACTAACTAAATTGTTGAGACTAGCTGCAGTCACTTTTATACTGATGGATTTAGTAACCCATCAAAACACACATTTAAGTTTTGATTTTCATTACTGTTGGCTGTACAACGTCTCTCCGGGTGACGCTGTAATCAGCATCAGTAGTACATCACCTCTGTAGCAGGCTGATTTTTTTAAAGGTTTTTCTGAAACCTATACCAGAATCAATGCTGCAAAAAATGCTGGAGTATGTGTTGGCAAGTACATAAGTCTATGCACTGATCCAATAACGCATACATTTATTAAAAAACACATCTACATGCCACTTAAGTGTTTTACTGCACAACTAGCCAAGACCCATAAAAGGAAAGTGCCTTGTGTATCTATAAATCATCTATTTGATTTTTTGTTTTGAATTTCAACAGTATGTCTCACAAAAGAATAACGAAAAATGACTTTAAAATCATTTAATTTCAGAGACAATAAGTACAGTACATTCAGCAAAGGTAATAACCTCTGTAACACAGAGAGGGATGTAATTTCTTACTGATAAACACTGTTGAATGGTCTAAAACACAGAAGAATAGGAGAGTCTGTCAGGATACATAAAACCCTGACATTACTTGTTCTACTTTCCAAAGTTCACCTGTTTTTAGGAATCAGCTATACTTCAGTTTATCTATTGGAATTGCAGAGATGCTCACGCTGATGTTAACCACCGCCCTGTTTATTCAGATTCAAAACTAAAGTACTGCCATAAACAGGTCTGTATCTGCATAATATTACGTTAAACATTCAAAATGAATATTATCTGCATTTTCTGGCTTTCCAGAAAAATACAATAACTAGTAAAATATATAATATTGTAGTATTTGAAGTCTTTTACTTTGAAACAAGAGTCTCAAAAGAATACCTTTGGTTAGATAAAATACATTTAGTCTTACTTTATCCTGCAAAAAATGTAACATGAGTATTCGTGACATTTTCAATTAATGTAACAGTCATATCTATCAATATACCATAAAACCTAGTCTATAATTAGTGTCATGTTCTGACTGAGGCTCAGAGTTGCAGTAAGTAGAACGTTATAAATACTCTTAATACTTATATTGCAAGGAAATAAGTATCATTTAGATTTGCATATAAAGTTTGCAAACCACCTATTTACGGTATATACATTCAAGTTTTCAAGATTCCCTTATCATAGAACTGTGTGATCAGCAGCTGTGCATTTGTTTATTCTGAAAAAAGTGCTTGCATTTCCTTTGTGCGTGTTAGAAATGAGAATAATGTAGATCAATCCTTTTCTTCAATTTCTAGTTAGGTCTCCTCTGACAGATTATTAGCTGTCTTCTTCTTATCTTCAACTCAATCTCATCTTCAGCCTGCGGTTCCCCCTGAGACTTTCAAGAGTCACAACTTGTGATGAAATCGTTTTCAAAGTCTTTGACTAAGGCCTTGTAACTTCTTCTTGGCTGTTTGTTTCAGGCTCAGAATCTTCAACATCAGCATAAGCGCCTTCCTCAGATTCTGCACTCATTTTGATCAAAGTATCTATTGGGATTAATGTCTTCTCCGGAGGTGCTCCTCTAGCTGCCTCTTGTTTATCCGTCTTGCTTGGAACAAAATCTTTGTCAGTTTCATCCTCTGGTTCATCTGAATCCTCCTCTGCCTCGTCTTCTCCGTCAGCGGATTCTCCCTGGTTTCCATTGCAGTCTTCATTCCCCGTCTCAGTTTCTTCCTCCTCCTTATTGGACACTTCGACACTGTCTTCATTATTATGGCTTCCATTTGGGATGCTAATGCATTTGCTTTTTGTTACAGTCTGTTCATCATTATCCTCATTGGCCACTGGTTCTTTTTCTTCCTCTTCCTCATCCGCATCGTTGTCTGGCTTCAGCACCACCACATCATCAGGCCCTTCTGTTTCACTATGCCTCTCAGTTGAAACATCTTCCTCATTATCTTCAGCGTCACTTTCTTTGCATGTTTCTCTGTCCGGATTAGATTCACTGACAACCTCTTCGTCTGCTCCTTTGGCAAGATGCTGTTTGTTTTCCTCTGCAGAATCATCTTCTGAATTTTCATTAGATTCTTCCCTTTCAGTGATCTCATTCCCTGTCACTTCAGGCTCTTCAGATTCTCCCTCTGCTGTGTCTTCAATCTCATCTCCTGTTGTTGCAGCCTCTGTGCAGTCTTCACCTGTTGCACTTGCACTTTCATTTTCTGCAGATTCCTCCCCGTCATTTTCAGCCTCCTCTGATTCTTGATTATGATCCTCCTCTTCACCCTGAGCATCTTCTTTGACAAAATCTTCAGTGGCACTGCTTTCTTCAATTCTTTCAGGTGATTCTGTCTCTGATGCCACATCATCATGTTCAGTCTCCTTTTCATCAGTAGCCACATTTCCGTCTTCCGCATTTTCATCTTCTGCTGCACTTTCAGTCTCGTTCTCAGGTTTTGTTTCTGAAAGCTCTTCCCCAGATTCATTATCATTTGTAACCTTTGATGAATCCTCTTCTCCCGCACTCTCATTTACATCTGTTGTTGTGTTATTTGCCGATTCATTTTCATCAGTGGCTGATTCATCGCTCTCTTCGTCTGATTCATTTTCAGTCACAGCTTTGGAGCTTTCTTCTCTTGCAGATTCAAGTAACTCAAGTACTTCTCCATCTGTAGTTTCTTCCATCTCCTCCTCGTCTGAGTCATTACCAGCTTTACTGGTTTCGTCTTCGCATGAATATTCTTTTTCAACAGTCTCTTCCTGGGTGACATCATCACCAGTGGGAGCAGCCTCTTCAGATGGCTCTTTTGACAGTTTGTCAGCTTTGGCTGTGTTATCATTCTCCTCTGTGGTTTCATCATCATTTGTGGTGGCATCCATGCCCTCTGCAGAATCATCTTCACTGCTAGCTGCCGTGTCCTCCACATCTTCACTTGCATCCACAGCCTCAGATTCATGTTCAGTGGTTTCCGCCACATCTTCTGACGCATCTTCTTCTTCAGCCTCTGAGGCTTCACCAGCTTTTTCCTTCATTTCATCTTCACTTGTGCCAGCTATTTCCTTTTCTTCAGCGATTTCATCTTCAGTTGTGCCCTTTTCATCTGATTCAGACTCATCTGTACCACTTGCTTCCACAGCTGCATCTTCGTCTGATGGATCTTCAGTTTTTCCCACATCACTTTCATCTTCAGCTGTCATTGCTTTATCATTGTCTGCAGTGTCATCTGCATCATCTGTTGCAGCGGTCTGCTCTCCATCTTCAACCGTCCCTGATTCGACAGCCTCATCCTTCTCTGATTCATCTTCAGTTATGGCTGGCACATCAGACTCTCCTGCAGTATTTTCATCTTCAACTTTGGTGGCTTCTGCAGCCTCTTCGTTTGATTCATCCTCACTTATGGCATCCGTCTCTTTTTCTGCAGCAGTGTCATCTTCCGTTGTTTCTGCTTCAGCTGGCTCCTTTGACAGTTCATCACCAGTTGCATTATTCTCCTCTGCAGTCTCATCATTGGTGGTGGCATCTTCTGCTGAATCTTCATCACTGGTGGCAGCAGTCTCTCCTTCATTGTCAGCCATTGCTGCTTCCACAGCTTCTTCTTTGTCAGATTCATTTTCAGTTGTGGCTGCCACAGCAGTTTCTTCATCTGCAATTTCATCTTCAGCAGTCTCCTCCTTTGGTTCATCTTCACTATTGCTGTCTTTCTCTGCAGCTATCTCATCTTCAGTTTCTGCTTTTTCAGCCGGATCTTTTGATGATTCATCAGCTGTGTCGCTGTCATCTGCAGACTCAAGCTTTTCTTCATCGTTGCTTGTTCCTTCTTCCACAGCCTCATCAGATTCATGTCCACTTGTGGCTGCCATAGTGGTCTCTTCTGCATCTTCATCCTCAGCAGTCTCTTCCATTTCATCCTCACTTGTAGCAGCAATCTCATTTTCCACATTAAGCTCATCTTCAGTCGTTGCGTCTTCAGCTGGTTCCTTTGACAGTTCAATGCCAGTAGAATCATTTTCCTCTGCACTGTCTTCTTCATCTGGTGAGGCTTCAGCAGCTTCTTCTTTCGATTCATCTTCACCTGTGACAGCACTCTCTTCTTCATCATCAATCTCATCTTCAGTTTCTGCCCTTCCAGCTGTTTCCTTTGACGATTCATCAGCTGTGGTTGCGCCTTCGTTCTCATCTGCAGACTCGTCTGCAGTGGTGGCCTGAATCTCTTCTTCCACAGCTTCCTCATTCTCAGATTCATTTTCAGTTGTGTCTGCCACAGCAGTCTCTTCCTTTCCTTCATCTTCACTTGTGACAGCAATCTCCTTTTCTAAAGCCATCTCATCTTCAGGTGCTGTCTCCTCAGCTGGTTCCTTAGATGATTCATCAGCTGTGATTGTGCCAACACTCTCATCTGCAGACTCATCTGCACTAGAGGCAGCAATCTCCTCATCATCACTGACTGCCTCTTCTTCCACAGCCTCTTCTTTGTCAGATTCATATTCACTTTCGGCTGCCATAGTGGTCACTACTGCTGCATGTTCATCTTCAGCTAGGCTGGCTTCAGAAGCCTCTTCCGTCAGTTCATTTTCACTTGAGGCATCAATCTCTTCGTCATCAACTGTCTCTGCTTCCACAGCATCTTCCTTGTCTGATTCATGCTCAGTTAAGTCTGCCACAGATGTCTCTTCTGCTGCAAATTCATCTTCAGCAGTCTCATCATTTGATTCATCTTCTACAGCCATCTCATCGTCTGGTTCTTTTGATGATTCATCAGCTGTTATTATGTCTTCGCTCTCATCTGCAGACTCATATGCACTGGTTGCAGCAATGTCCTCGTCATCAGTTCCTTCTTCCACAGCCTCTTCTTTGTCAGATTCATGTTCACTTGTCACAGCAATAGTTGTCTCTTCTGCTGCATTTTCATCTTCGGCTGTCACGACCTCAGCAGCCTCTTCCTTCAGCTCGTCTTCACTAGTGGCAGCTATCTCTTCTTCTTCATCAACTCTTTCTGCTTCCACAGCTTCTTCTTTGTCAGATTCATGTTCACTTGTAGCTGCCATAGTTGACTCTTCTGCTGCGTTTTCATCTTCAGCTGTGGTTTCAGAAGCTTCAAGTTCATCTTCACTTGTGGGAGCAATCTCTTTGTCTGCAGCAATTTCATCTTCAGTTGTTGCAAAGTCAGTTGGTTCCTTTGACGATTCATCAAGTGTGGCCGTGCCGTCCTCATCTATAGAGTCATCTGCCTCTGTGGCAGGAATCTCCTCTTTATCATCTGCTTCCACAGACTCATCTTGGTCAGCTTCATCATCATCTGTAGCTGCCACATCACTCTCTTCAACAGTATTGTCATCTTCTGCTATGGTTGCTTCAGCAGTGTCTTCCTTTAACTCGTCCTCGCTTGTGACAGCAGTCTCTCTTTCTGCGACAATCTCATCATCAGTTTCTGCTTCTTCTACTAGTTCCTTTGAAAATTCCTCATCTGTGGCTTTCTCTTCTACTGTTGCCACTTCTACAGCCTCCTCTTCTTCAGGCTGGTCGTCTGTTGATGCAACCAAAGCAGTCTCTTCTGCTGCATTGTCATCCTCAGCTCTGGTGGATTCAGCACCCTCCTCCTCTAACATATCTCCATTTATGTCTGCTTCTGTCTCTTCCTCTTCAACTCCATCTATGTCTACCTTTTCATCCTCTGTTTTAGTTATTTCCTCTGTATCATGAACAGAAAATACTTTTTCTGTTTCTTTAGCAACAGTCTGTTCAGTTAATTCTTTGGCTGTGTCCTTGTCTTCATTATCTTCAGACACATCCTCCAGACACACATAATTCGCTTCCTCTTCATCTGCTGCTAATGCAGTCAAGTCGTTTTCAGACTCACAGTGTACTGCATCACATTTCACTTCCCTTAAAGCATTGACAAGGACATTTTCAACAAGTGTTTCTGCAGCATTTGTTTCAGTATCATTTTCAGAGTGAGATGCCTGTGTTTTGCCAGGGTCAGCGTTCTTCATCTCTAGAATCCTCTTTAGGTCAAAATGCATGACAATAGGTGCAGTATTCCGTACTTCTGCAGGAAGAAGCGGCCTAGATGTCAATTTTTTCTGAGCACATGTTTCACATGGACAGTATTCATCATCGTTTTCACTGCGCTGGTCACTGTAGGATGTGCCTGTGGCTGAATCATCACTTTTATCTGCTTGGGGATCAATTGATTGCTTTGGCATAATCTTCAGCTTCCGTCTTCTCTCTTCCGTTTGTGTTGTTGAAGTACGAGACATGGCCTCTTTGGGAGGTCTAGGCAGGCCTGCTCGACTTTGAATTTTCCTTCGTTCTCTGTGTATACTTTTTTGGATTCTTTTGTGGACCTCACTTTTAAGTTCATTTATCATCATGTCAAGCTGTTCATTATCATCTAAGTTCCATCGGACTTTGAACTCAGTCATTGCATTGATATAATGCGTCATGAATTGCTTTTCTATTTTGGTTAATAAGGTTAAGACCCAAACAGGGTCAGGATCTTGAGACATCCTTTTGACTAACTGAGATCCCTGAATGTAGGGGGGACTCTCAGAACTGGAGGTTTCTTGACATTCTGTTTCAACTTCCTCTGAAAGTTTTTGCCCATTGTTTTCATTTTCTGAGCTCTTTTGTGAAGAGGGTGGGGTTTCAGGTAGTTCTGTTGGACTATCATTGCTTCTGATTGTCTCATCTGTTGCTGGACTATCTTCTTTTTCTGCATTCAATCCTTCGACTTTTTCACATGTCCATTGAGCATCAGCTTTTGCTTCATCTTCACAGACTTCTTGTACTTTCATTAATGTATTTGCTCCGGTCTGTGGTTGAGATGCATCACCATTCACACCATCGCTGCTCTTCCCAGAGCCTGTGGAGCCACTGTTGACATCCACACCAGAGGATGACGTGCGATTGAATTCATCATCCACAAAACGTGGTTCATCGTTCTTGCATGCATGTTCTTTTTCCGTAGGAACACAAAGCCAAAGAGACTGCAGTATATTCATTAGCTCTTTGTATCTTTCATCCTTTTCATTTGCATTTTTAGGATTATTGTCTATTAATTGCAACTTCACAAGGCAATCCAGAAGGCCTCTGGCTGAAGTGCTCAGTTTACGTCCATATACTGGAGAAATTTCTGGCAGGCTGTTACATCTGTCAAGCTTAGGATTTAAAAGTACCTTCATCACCTGTATGGATGAGTCAAATATTTTTGAGGAATCATGTCTCTCAGTATCATTTTCATTTGCTGCCTCTGCGCTTGTTTGGCAGTCATTGTTGCTGTTCATTGCAACTCCTTCATTCTTGTTTTTGGTATTCTCATCATCGTTTTCATTAACCTCCATTCTTTTAACTTCTTCTGTTATGTGGCCATTTTTTTGTCCACAATTTTCATCAAACTCCTCCATGTCACATGCATCACCGTCTGCTTGTATGGTTTTCAGCCATTCATTCACAACCTCAGTAGGGGATGCATTTGGTAGGCTGGATGGGACCAACTCAAAATCATCAGCACTTGTGTTCTTCTGACTGCGTTTGCTGCTTTTGTCACTTTTTTTATCATTGACGCTCCTACGAATGTCTGTCAGTTCCAGTGGACCATTTGTTCTCCTCTTAGACCCACTGGATTTTGATTCTCCATCTGCTGGAGTCTCACACGGCTCTTTAACAAAATCTGAACTGGACAGAGTTTGTGACATATCACTCTCGGTGGACTCTGTGTGACAAATCCCTCGATGTTTATTTTCTTTTGGCTGTTGTGCATTCTGACAGGATTCTGACACAGCAGAATTGGCAACAGACTTTGGTTTGGGAATAACTTTATAATTTGCATTTTTTGTGCTTGGCCTGCTTGACTTGGTTGTCTTGGAGTGAAAACTCCTCTTATCAACTGTATCTTCTTGTTTCTCTTCCTCTTGCAAGCTGGATGTGGGATCACTCTTGTCTTCAGGATTCACAACTTCCTCTGCATTAGAGTTACTGGCTTTCTCCTTGGTAGGAACGTCAAGGGTTGTGGACAACTCCTCTTTATTTTCCACATCTGTTAAAATATCACGTGCTTTGGCTTTCCGAGATTTCACAGACAGATTTGATTTGACGGATAAAGAACTTCGTGGACGTGTTTCGCTTTTTTGTTTAGCCTCAGATGTTGTTGACTTCTTTGAACTTGCTGAAACTTTAGACTTCGATGACATGCTGGTAGGTGCTCTGTCTTCACTTTCCTCGACTGTCACTGCAGGGACTTCCGACCTGCCTGATATTTCGGATCGTTTGGATTTCGCTGACACAGGGCTAAGTGTTCTCTCCTCCTCTTCATGAGTATTTTCATCAGCAGGAACACCAGATATTTTTGACTTCTTTGAGCTCACTGACATTTCTGACTTGGCTGACATGGCACTTGGCGCTAGCTCAGATTTCTCTTCAACATTTTCTTCATTATGCTCAGTCCTTTCACTTGGAGCAATTCCAGATAAGTTGGACTTCATGGTTCTCGAGGAAACATTTGATTTTAACGACAAAACACTTGCAGTCCTCTCTGTTTGATCTACCCCTTCAGTTTCAGCTGTCTGATCAGAGACTTTTGATTTCCTTGACCTCAGAGACATATCTGACTTTAATGATTTAATTGACATGGTACTTGGTGGTCTCTCTTCAGTTTCGTCACCAGTTTTTGCATCTTCTTCAGCATCTTCTTCATTCCGAGGACCACGAGAAGCCTTTGATTTTGTAGAAATTGATGTTACATTTGACCATGCTGATTTAGCAGACATGGAGCTCATTGCTCTCTTCTCAGTGTCGTCTTCAGTGTTTTTGTCAGTAATGTCTTCTTCAGCAGGAACCTCAGAGGCTTTTGATTTCTTTGATACTGCTGAAACATGTGATTTTCTTGACTTTGCTGATTTGCTGGAGGTACTGCTTGGTGCTCGCTCTACAGTCTCCTCGTGATTTTCTTCCCCAGGAGCATTAGAGGCTCTTGACTTAGCTGAAATTTTTGACTGTGTTGATTTGTCAGATATGGCTGATTTAACAGACAGGGTGCTTGGTGATCTCTCCTCAGCCTCTGCGTTTGCATTTTCCTCACCAGCATTGCCAGCAGATTTAGCAGATCTAGCTGATTTACTTAATTTCACAGACATGACCAACTGTGTGGATTTGGCTGACATTGCACTCTGTGCTCTCTCTTGAGATTCTTCTACATCATTTCCGTCTTCAGAAAAGGCAGTACTTTCACCCGGACAAACTTCAAATGTGTTTGATTTTGTAGACTTTGCTGAAGCATGTGACTTTGCTGATTTAGTTGATAAGACGCTTGGTGCTCTCTCTGTTTTTTCATGTTCAGCCACATCATCAGTGGTAACAAAAGCGGCTTTTGACTTACGAGATCGTTCAGAAACATGAGACTGAGCGGATATGACTGACATGCAGCTTGCGGCTCGTTCTTCACTTTGATCGCTGTCATTTTCTTGACTGTGGCTCTCAAAACCTTCTTCAGCTGGAACATCAGAACATTTTGACTTTTTTGATCGAGCAGAAGTATTTGTCTTGACTGAATGAGCTGACATTGAGCTCACCCTCCCTTCATTCTCTGCCTCAGCAGTTTCAGTACTGTGTTCAGAGGGGATGGCAGAAGCTTTTGATTTACTAGATATTTGAGAAACATTTGACTTAGCTGATTTGACTGACATGTTGCTTGATGCTCTTTCCACATGATCAGCATTTTCTTCACCTGGTGCAGCTGAAACTTCTGATTTATTTGATTTTGCTGAAATAGATGACTTTTCAGACATTGCACTCTCTGCTCTGTCTTCAGTATTAGTATCAGGATGAATATTAGAAACATTTGATTTCATAGATACTACAGAGGCATGTGACTTTGGTCTGGTCCTGCTTTCTTCGACTGGAACATCAGCTGAACATTTTGACCTACTCGATCTTGCAGAAACATTTGACTTTACTGAATGGACTGACATTGAACTTACTGAGCTACTTTCATTGGGCTCTTCTTCATTTGCCTCTTCAGGAGAGTCAACAATGTGATCAGTAGGAATGTCAGGAGCCTTTGATTTCTTAGATACTGCTGAAACATTTGACTTTGCTGATTTTGATGATCTGACTGACACATCGCTTGGAGCTCTCTCAATATGTTCCTCATGATCAGATATATTTTCTTCAGTTGGATCATTGAGTTCCTTTGACTTTGTAGATTTGTCAGAAATAGTCGACTTTGCTGTTTTAGCTGACATGGCACTCAGTGCTCTATCTTGAGATTCATCTTCACCATCCCCTTCATCAGGATTACCAGTAGTTTTGCGTGAACGAACCTTAGATGCATTAGATTTGACAGATTTTGTAGAAACACAGGACTTTGCTGATTTAGCTGACAAAACACTCGGTGCTCTCTCTGCAGACTTAATAGATATTTCAGAAACATGTGACTGGACTGATTTGGCTGACATGCAGCTTGGTGCTCTTTCTTCAGTTTGTTCTTCACCATTTTCTTCATCAGGACTCTCAAAGCTTTCTTCAGCTGGAACATGAGCAGAACATTTGGACTTATTTGATCTTGTAGAAATCTTTGACTTGTCTGACTGGGCTGACATTGAGCTTAATGCTCTACCTTCACTCTCCCCTTCAACAGTTCTATCCTCAGGATTGTCAACAGCATCGTCCAAGGGAACTTCAGAAATCTTTGACGTTTTCGATGTTTTAGAAACATTTGACTTTGCTGATTTTCCCGATCTGACTGACAAATTGCTTGGAGCTCTCTCAACATGTTCCTCATGATCAGATATATTATCTTCAGCTGGGCCATCAAGTCCTTTTGACTTTGTAGATTTGGCAGAAATAGTCGACTTTGCAGTTTTAGCTGACATTGCACTCTGTGCTCTATCTTGAGACTCATCTTCACCATCTCCTTCATCAGGAACGCCATTACTTTTCCCAGAACAAGCCTCCGACACATTTGATTTAAAAGATTTTGTAGAAACGTGGGATTTTGCTGATTTAGCTGACATGGCACTCGGTGCTCTCTCTGCAGACTTAATAGATATTTCAGAAACATGTGACTGGACTGATTTGGCTGACATGCAGCTTGGTGCTCTTTCTTCAGTTTGTTCTTCACCATTTTCTTCATCAGGGCTCTCAAAGCTTTCTTCAGCTGGAACATGAGCAGAACATTTGGACTTATTTGATCTTGTAGAAATCTTTGACTTGTCTGACTGGGCTGACATTGAGCTTAATGCTCTACCTTCACTCTCCCCTTCAAAAGTTCTGTCCTCAGGATTGTCAACAGCATCGTCTAAGGGAACTTCAGAAATCTTTGATCTTCTCGATGATTTAGAAACATTTGACTTTGCTGATTTTCCCGATCTGACTGACAAATTGCTTGGAGCTCTCTCAACATGTTCCTCATGATCAGATATATTATCTTCAGCTGGGCCATCAAGTCCTTTTGACTTTGCAGATTTGGCAGAAACAGTTGACTTTGCAGTTTTAGCTGACATTGCACTCTGTGCTCTATCTTGAGATTCATCTTCACCATCTCCCTCATCAGGAGCGCCATTACTTTTCCCAGAACAAGCCTCAGACACATTTGATTTTGTAGAAACATGGGACTTTGCTGATTTAGCTGACAAAGCACTCGGTGCTCTCTCTGCAGACTTAATAGATATTTCAGAAACATGTGACTGGACTGATTTGGCTGACATGCAGCTTGGTGCTCTTTCTTCAGTTTGTTCTTCACCATTTTCTCCATCAGGGCTCTCAAAGCTTTCTTCAGCTGGAACATGAGCAGAACATTTGGACTTATTTGATCTTGTAGAAATCTTTGACTTGGTTGACTGAGCTGACATTGAGCTTAATGCTCTACCTTCACTCTCCCCTTCAACAGTTCTGTCCTCAGGATTGTCAACAGCCTCGTCCAAGGGAACTTCAGAAATCTTTGATCTTCTCGATGATTTAGAAACATTTGACTTTGCTGATTTTCCCGATCTGACTGACAAATTGCTTGGAGCTCTCTCAACATGTTCCTCATGATCAGATATATTATCTTCAGCTGGGCCATCAAGTCCTTTTGACTTTGTAGATTTGGCAGAAATAGTTGACTTTGCAGTTTTAGCTGACATTGCACTCTGTGCTCTATCTTGAGACTCATCTTCACCATGTCCTTCATCAGGAGCGCCACTGCTTTTCCCAGAACAAGTCTCAGACACATTTGATTTAATAGATTTTGTAGAAACACAGGACTTTGCTGATTTAGCTGACAAAGCACTCGGTGCTCTCTCTGCAGACTTAATAGATATTTCAGAAACATGTGACTGGACTGATTTGGCTGACATGCAGCTTGGTACTCTTTCTTCAGTTTGCTCTTCACCATTTTCTTCATCAGGGCTCTCAAAGCTTTCTTCAGCTGGAACATGAGCAGAACATTTGGACTTATTTGATCTTGTAGAAATCTTTGACTTGGTTGACTGGGCTGACATTGAGCTTAATGCTCTACCTTCACTCTCCCCTTCAACAGTTCTGTCCTCAGGATTATCAACAGCCTCGTCCAAGGGAGCTTCAGAAATCTTTGATCTTCTCGATGATTTAGAAACATTTGACTTTGCTGATTTTCCCGATCTGACTGACAAATTGCTTGGAGCTCTCTCAACATGTTCCTCATGATCAGATATATTATCTTCAGCTGGGCCATCAAGTCCTTTTGACTTTGTGGATTTGGCAGAAATAGTTGACTTTGCAGTTTTAGCTGACATTGCACTCTGTGCTCTATCTTGAGACTCATCTTCATCATGTCCTTCATCAGGAGCGCCACTGCTTTTCCCAGAACAAGTCTCAGACACATTTGATTTAATAGATTTTGTAGAAATGTGGGACTTTGCTGATTTAGCTGACAAAGCACTCGGTGCTCTCTCTGCAGACTTAATAGATATTTCAGAAACATGTGACTGGACTGATTTGGCTGACATGCAGCTTGGTGCTCTTTCTTCAGTTTGTTCTTCACCATTTTCTTCATCAGGGCTCTCAAAGCTTTCTTCAGCTGGAACATGAGCAGAACATTTGGACTTATTTGATCTTGTAGAAATCTTTGACTTGTCTGACTGGGCTGACATTGAGCTTAATGCTCTACATTCACTCTCCCCTTCTACAATTCTTTCCTCAGGATTGTCAACAGCATCGTCCAAGGGAACTTCAGAAATCTTTGATGTTCTCGATGTTTTAGAAACGTTTGACTTTGCTGATTTTCCCGATCTGACTGACAAATTACTTGGAGCTCTCTCAACATGTTCCTCATGATCAGATATAGTTTCTTCAGCTTGTCCATCGAGTCCTTTTGACTTTGTAGATTTGGCAGAAATCGTTGACTTTGCCGTTTTAGCTGACATGGCACTTTGTGCTCTATCTTGAGATTCATCTTCACCAGGAGCGCCATCAACTTTCCCAGAACAAGCCTCAGAAGCATTTGATTTAATAGATTTTGTAGAAATGTGGGACTTTGCTGATTTAGCTGACAAAGCACTCGGTGCTCTCTCTGCAGACTTAATAGATATTTCAGAAACATGTGACTGGACTGATTTGGCTGACATGCAGCTTGGTGCTCTTTCTTCCATTTGTTCTACATCATTTTCTTCAGCAGGGCTCTCAAAGCTGTCTTCACCTTGAAAATGAGCAGAACATTTGGACTTATTTGATCTTGTAGACATATTTGACTCATCCGACTGGGATGACATTGAGCTCAATGCTCTACCTTCACTCTCCCCTTCAACAATTCTTTCCTCAGAAATGTCAACAGTATTGTCCAAGGGAACTTCATAAACTTTTGATCTTTGTGATATTTTAGAAACATCTGACTTTGCTGATTTTCCCGATCTGACTGACACATTGCTTGGAGCTCTCTCAACGTGTTCCTCATGATCAGATATATTTTCTTCAGTTGGATCACCGAGTTCCTTTGACTTTGCGGATTTGGCAGAAACAGTCGACTTTGCTGTTTTGGATGACATGGCACTCTGTGCTCTCTCCTGAGTTTTATCACCATCATTTTCAACAAGAGTTCCAGCAGTTTTTCTGTCAGAAGCATTTGATTTGACAGATTTTGTAGAAACATGGGATTTTGCTGATTTAGCTGACAAAGCACTCGGTGCTCTCTCTGCAGACTTAATAGATATTTCAGAAATATGTGACTGGACTGATTTGGCTGACATGCAGCTTGGTGCTCTGTTTTCAGTTTGCTCTTCACCATTTTCTTCATCAGGGCTCTCAAAACTTTCTTCAGCTGGAACATGAGCAGAACATTTGGACTTCTTTGACTCAACTGACATAGAGCTCACTGATCTGCCGTCAGTCTCCCCTTCAATACCAATGTCTTCAGGAGCATCACTGCAGTTTTCAGAAGGAATTGCAGAACCCCTGGATTTCTTAGATATTGCTGAAGCATTTGACTTAGCAGATTTAACAGACGTAGTTGACATATTACTAGGAGCTCTTTCTCTATCATCCGTATGGGCTGCAGTATTTTCTTCAGCATAAACATTACTGTGCTTTGACATATTAGATTTGACAGAAATATTTGAATGTGATGATTTGACTGATTTGGCTGACACATTTGAATGTGCTGATTTCACTGACAGCGCACTAGGCCCCCTCTCTAGATCATGTTCAGTAACACTCTCTCTGTCTGAACCATCGCAGCGTTTGGACCTGCTTGATCTTGCTGAAATGTTTGACCTGCAGGATTTATCTGATGTGCAGCTGAGTGGTCTCTCACTGTTCTCCTGTTCAGCATCCTCTTCATCACAAATATCATCATCATGTTTGAGAGGAACTTGAGATGATTTTGTAGACAATGCAGAAGCATTTGACTTTACAGACTTTGCAGACTTTGCTGACATTGCACTTGGTGCTCTTTCTCTAACCTCCCCTTCAACATTGGAGGCATTTGACTTCCTCGATATTGCAGATGATTTCGACTTGACCGATGTTACCGACATGGCACTAGATGCTCTAACTCCAGCTTCATCATGTGTGACTGAATGTTCCTCAACTGAAACATAGGAGGAGCTTAATGCTTCCTCAGCCTCATCACTGCAACTTGATGCTCTGTCTTCCGTTTGCTCTCTGTCATTAACATCCACATGATTGTCTTCACTTTCTTTCATTGCAACTTCAGATGATTTAGATTTTCTAGATTTTGCAGATGTTGCAGAAATATCCGACTTGATAGACCTAGCTGACAGTGCACTAGATGCTCTTTCACTTTCTTTACTTTCAGAGTTTAATTGCTCAGATTTTCTGGACCTTGCAGATGTATTTGACTTTGTTGATTTTACTGACATGATACTTGGAGCTCTCACCAGAGTTTCCACTACTTCGTCTTCACTGTCAGCTTTATCTGTCTCCTGTACTTCCTCAGATTTGTCCTCTGAATTTTCTTGGGGTAGAGCTTCAGATGTTCTTGACTTTCTAGATTTTGCAGAAATATTTGACTTGACTGACATTGCGCTTTGTGCTCTTTGTCCAGTTTCCTCCTCATTTTCTTCAGCTGGGTTTTGAATACTCTCCGCTTCACGTGCTTCAGATGCTCCTGGTTTAGATTCTGCCGAGGCATTTGATGCAGCTGACATGGCACTGAGTGTCCTTTGTTCAGTTTCCTGCTCAGCTTCTTCTTTATCTATGTGAACAGAGACTCTTGATCCCTTTGATTTAATAGAGGATTTTGATGACATGGAACTTAATACTCGTACTTGTTCATCATCTTCAACATCTTCCTCTGATTTTTGTTGTTCAGCTGCCATTTCTGACTTCACTGATTTAGAGGATTTCACAGAGATTCCACTTAATGGTCTTTCTTGTGGTTCGTTGTCATCCTGTGTTTGCCTTTCTTCTGCTGTAACATCTGCAACATTGGATTTCAATTTTGACGAGGCAATTGAATGAACTGACATGGCACTTCGGGATCTTTTCTCCTCTACACCTTCAGACTTATTTGATCTGCCAGAGGCATTTGATTTTACAGACATGGCACTTGATTGATCTCTTTGTATATCACCTTCTTCTTTAGCTTGGGCCTTGAGTTGTCCTTTTGTATCATCCTCGGGATCATAAGACACACCACAATTACAAGTGTAGGATTTTTTTGATTTTCTTGACCTGCTTGAGCTCCCTGAAGCATTGGAAGCTCCATCTGTAGGGCTCAGGGATAAGTTTTGTACAGGTGATGCGGCATCTGACACTGCACTTGCAGAACTTGCTGGGACATAAACCCCCTCATCGTGGTCTGTTAATACCACAGAGGAAGCACCAGCATCAGATCCTGTTGGCTCCTCTGCTTCTGGTGTTTGAGCAGTTTTGACAACACACACCTCACAGTTGTCCAGTGTGGAGGATTTTGGAGAGCACGCCTCACTCCTGATGACGCAGTACTCTACAGTCTCAGCTTCCTCAACAGTCTGCTCTACACAAGTTTCTCTCTCCAGCACTTGTTCTGTATGGTCTTCGCTTGATCTAGACATAGTTCGCCTTTCAACCACTGTTTTTCTAGAGAGCATTGTATGTGAGGATGCACTTGAGCTGGAAGTTTGAATGTTGCACTTTGCTCCATGGGCCTCTGGGACATTTTTCCAGATGTCATAACTCTGGCATTGACTGCAGCACTGAGGACAGTGAGGCTCCTCTGTATGTCTTTGATAGTGCCGTTTCATGTAAACCTCGTCTTGCTCACCAGCAGAGATGTTTTCAGATTCTGAATAACTTTTATCACTAACTTGTGCAAAATAGAGGTTACTGTTTCCTTGGAGGTACTCAGTGTTATTGCCGGTCTTTCTTACTTTTGTCGACCAATGTAACGTTTCGTCATTTTGAAGCCGGAAGCGCACTTTCATTTCCATCGATAAACTGCCATCTTTATTAACCCGAACCCGTTTCTCTATATCATCCTCCCTTAATCCATCACTGGTGCGAGGACGAGAATCCACATTATCCAGAGAGTCTGTTCCATCCTGTAATGACTTGTCCGATGATAATGACTGCCCGGGGTCAGATTCCAGTTTTGGACTAATGCCACTCTTCTTTGTTGGCACTCCTTGGTTTACCATTGAGACATGAAAAATAAAAAAATAGATGTCAATGGTCTCTCGCTCATTGTGTACAATATAGTTATGCTGTATTATCCAAATAAACTGTGCTTAGCATGTGATTAATATAATTAAAATAATATGATTAATATTAAAAGCATAAATTAAAATCTGTGTCAATAAAATGTTTGCCATACCCCCAACTCCTTCATTACAGACGCTGGAGCTTGACCTCACACTCAGCTTGGGAAGTTTGTCATCAGATGTTTTGCGAAAATTCTCCACAAAGGAGGGGTGAGAGGGCTCACGTCCTACACAAACAAGGAAACTGGGGCACTGCATAAGACTCTGAACATTGTCAATCTGAAACAGAAGAACAGGAAATATTAGTTAAGAGTGAGTCTGCTTATTGAATTAAGTTTATTGCACAATATAGGTAATAGGTGAAGGGATTGCAAGCATGTTTGATTTGGAGCAGTTTGGTTTAAATCTCATTTAAATGCAATGATTTAAAGTAGATGGGGACTTTAACCAGGTAGATTTCAAGCTAATTACTTATTTACTTATATTTCGGATGTAGGTTTTTTTTGTCATGAAGTTAGTAAATGTCTGTTCTTTTACTATACTTGCCATATAGAAAATACTGATGGAGAAACATTTAGAAAATATGTGTTATGGTGAAGTAGTTTTACTGAGTCCTGGCATTGTCCCCTCTTTAATGCAGGTGGGTGCCCTTAATCCCTTCAAAAGAAAGCTGTGAGTCAAGAGTAATCCAGGATGATCTCAGGGGAACCTCGAGAGATGACAGTGCATTCCTGCAATGGTGAGCTGTCATTGTCACTTCTATGGGTTTTGCTCAGCACAATTTCAAGCCTGTGTTACAGTTGTAGACCAAATGGTTTAGATAGGCAAATATAGTGGTCTGAGCATTGTAATCCACTCACAAAGCAGCATTACTTTCATTTATTTTGCCAGAACCTACAACTAGGATTCATTATGCAACAGAAACAAGAAACCTCCCTTTATACTTGTTAATAAGGTGTTTAAGACAAGTGGATGACTAACATGATGCAGGCTAATTATCATCATCATCACCACAGTCTGCTAGCTCACAAGTGATTAGCCTGAATGCTAATCTAGGGAGTGAGTGTGCACTGACCTGTTTTCCCTTGCATCTCATGACATGGACCTAGTAAATGTAGCTTCTTAATTTTGTTTCCATACTGATAAGGCTTTAGGATTTTGTGCTAATTACTACACATAAAACACTTTGAAATGGCACTGAGTTGTTTAAAAAATGTACTGTTACTACTACATCAAATCGACACCTATCTATAATTTCTTTTGGATGTTTTGATTCTTTATGCAGAGAAGTTGGAAATCAAACACTGCTTTTCCTATTTATTCATTTATGTAAGTGTGCTTTTACATTTTCAAGACATTCGATATTGAATATTGCTGCTTCTATTCACTTCTGACAGCTCTGAAACTCAGAGAGTGCATGTAAACTGAAATATTGAGAGGTGTTTTGATTTTTGTTTTTGCTCATGTGCAGTCAGTTTTGATGAAAGTGCAGTTTTGAATCTTAAATCCACTGTTGGTAAAGACAGATGAATGGCTTCATCCGTGGTCACACAAAGCCCAGGTGAAGATAATTAATTGCCACTGTGGAAGACACATTTCTAAGACAACCCTGGTATCAAAGTAGAGGGAGTGGAGTTTCAACGTTGACCTGTTTTTCCTCTCTCAAAAATAGCTCTGATTTGACCAAGATTAATGGGGTTCGGGGAGATACATACAATCTAAGAGTGTGTGTGTGTGTGTGTGTGTGTGTGTGTGTGTGTGTGTGTGTGTGTGTGTGTGAGGGAATATCCCCGTTTCATTCCCTTATGCACACACTCTAAATACTTATCCCACTAGACTTTGATTGTAACAATCTAGTAAACTCAAACTGAATTAAACAGATAATGGAGTGTTAAGTTGTTGTGTAAATGTTGAAGAATTGCACATATCTAGTTACAGTTTATTTCTCCTAAATGGAATTACCATAATGCTAAAACAAACTAAAAAGAAACAGTCGAACACATAAAACAGAATATTTTATTTAAATGCTAATGATATCAGGTATCTCATTTAGATTTTAGTGTGATTTTAGAGCACAGAGGAGACTGTCCTGCTTCAAAAATCCTGATGCTGAAGTAAGTATTGTAAAAATAAACAGGTGCACCTTTAACAGAGAGAGAATCAAATGTCATTATTCATTCTGATGACAACAGATGGAGAACTCAATTCAAAATATATGTTTTTTATATTTTCTGTTCTTTTTTCAAAACATGGCCAATAATACAATACAGATAAAGTATGTGTGTAATAACCCTAACCCTATGACATAATTCAATCGTAATCCAGTGTTGTTAACCATTAAAAAATGATAAGGCCTTTTAGTGAAATTTTGATTCAAGTTCTGTATTCCATATTGCCATTTGTGCATGTTCAATAAGCTCCAATGCCTTATTCAAATGCTGCTGTAATTTGTCATGAACTTTATGAAATATGTGTTTGCAGTAGGGCTGACACTGGGATTCAGCAGGGAATCAATCCTGTCACTAGAGGCCTCTCTTTCACTCTGGTTTTTAATCTCAGGCATGATTAAAAAACACTGGAAGAGCACTTCACACCAAAATACATTTTAGAGTACCCTTTTAAAAGCTAAATTAATGACAAACACAACTCCTAGTAGTACTGTTAATTTCAGTGTCGGCCATCCTTTTTTAATCTATTAAAACACACGGAGAGGAATGTGCTGTGGGTCAAGGACAGAAACTTCCTCTTGGAGAATAAAGTTTCCTGAACACATAAAACGAATACTTACAACCCGTGTTCTCCTAAAACCTCTCTCTGCAGGTTATGTAAGACAATACAGGAGGGAATAAAACACTTCAAATAAACGTCTAATTCCAGGTGTTTATGAGCTCACCTTGCGGCCCTCCAGAGTGTACAACTTCCTGACGTGGTACTGCATGAGCTCCGAAACTTCCTCCAAGAAAAGCCCAAAACTGCGTAGACTCCTGCGGTGCAAGACGATGGTCTTCCTGAAAGAGGGGTCGCTGTTCTTCACTAGCACCACCCTCTTATTGTACCTGTGATGATGAAGGTGGCGATTGTAGCCTGAATGTGCCACAGGATGTTCTTCAGGTCTCCTGAGAACATACTGGTGTGGATGATGGTGGTGATATGATGCATGAGAATGATACAAAGGCGTCGCCTGAGTCTCTAACGCTTCCAGTGCCTGGGCATGTCTATATTCCGAGCAAAGGTAGCATTCCTCCGGAGGTTCGTGATTAGCCACCATGCCATGTTGGGGGATCCTGGGGAGCCGGACACTGTGATGCTTGTAGGAGTGAGGAGACTTGTGGGAGCCATCACCCCCTACAGCATTGAAACACTGGAAGTTTCGTTTGTGGGAAGACATGTTGGTGGATAGTCTCCCTGCTCTGGATGAAAGATGGTCTCAGGTGAGCAGAAGAAGAGGGCAGGTCAGCACTGGAAAACAGGTACAGGGGGCTGTCATGTTTCTCCTATGCTGCCTTGGGGAAGGTGTTGCACCAGATGTCTGCCTGGCTCCCATTCATCCCAGGCTGAAAGAAAAAATAAAACATGAGTGATTAGATAAATGTTCAAAAGAAGCTAAGCTAACCTGCGTGTAAACAGAGACTTGCCCTCCCACTTTTACGCCCATTTTAACTATTCCTGGTAACTCAGCACGGCTCCTTGGCATGTTCTCTAAACGACTTAAGTCTAAAGTAGTACCTGAACACATTTGATGAGGGCTGACATAAAGCTTGCCTGGAAAAGAAAATACTTAAAAAGAGACACTATAATGGCAAATCTCAGAAGCAATCGGCTACTGTCATTGTGACTTAGTCTCTGAGGGTACTGTGCTTGTTTCGGGGCTTTCAGGGTAGCCTGTGGATATCTGGATAATGGATATCCAAGCTAGGCCTTCCTCTTCCCTGCACCAGTCATTGTTTATAATTTGATTTGCCAACATAGTATCACAGCAACTTCAATTCATTTTGATGGTTTTCGTGACTCTCTGTACGACTGTCTTTTGTACCTGCATCACGTTACAGAGCACTTTGGTTGGGATTAGATATTTTCAGTTCATGATACAGTTATTTAATTTCATCTATAGGATTGGCTTCGGTCAATTATATGCAGATATCTGTTCATAGAGATTAACTTTAAGGCTGTATGTGTAATACTGTAATACATGTATCGTTAAGTACTAAGTCAAAGACAACTGGATTTGCTATTTTATTCTTGAAGACAGTAAACACTGATCTCAGAATCATCTTCTTCAGTGCTTCTACATATCTTTGAGCCTGTATACCTATTGTAGACTTTTATTCTTTACACTACTGTCATATTTAGGTTGACACAAAACAGACGGATGTATCCACATGAAGAATAGATGTATTCAGTGTTAAGCAGCTGTTGCAAATATCTGCTACATTTTTAAAACAGGATACACGCGCCATGGTTGTTCAGACTGTATGTTCAGACTGCTGAGAAGATCAAAGAGTAAATGAAGACGGGGATAATGAGGATACAGCCACAAATAAATCCTCCAAGTGACTTTAAATAACAAGCTTAAGTCTCTGCTAGCAGTGAAAGTGGACACTGCCTCGGTGATTGTCACTGAAGAAAAGACAATGTTAACCAGCTTTTCCTGCAATCAATAATGCAAGGATTACCTATAAAAAGCAGCAATATCTGCAATAAGCACAATGCATTCTTATGACAATACTAGGAGGTAAAGATAATTCATTGTCGCCCGATGGAAAGAGACACGAGCCCATTATGATATGCAAATAAAAAATGAGTCAAATTCTGTGACTCAAAAATAGGCCAAGCTTGACTGACACATATAAAGAACAGGTTTGGCTCTTGTCCTTTTTGTTGTATTAGCAATATTATAGACGGTAAAGCAGCAAGTGTTTGCTCTTGCTGAGCATCTTGGCAGAAAAAAACGAAAGTAATGGACTCCTGTAAATACTCTTATGTGTCTTGTTGCCAGCCTCGGCCTTTAAGTCTCAAGGTTGAACCTAAAGTATACCTATTTATTGCTGACAAGAGCATTTTGATTCGCCGTAACTTGAGTAGAAAAAGGTTTTCTGTCCACTGTAATTCAGGGTTATAACGGTAAATTTTATTTCAGCAAACTGAATTCAGAGATTTAAATCATTCTTCTGTCAGTTGTGTTACAATATCAATCATCATCTGTGTCCTACAGTAAAGTAGCACTGTATAGCCACACTGCATGCTGACATAATCCATCATATGTTTCATTACTTCAGAATCAAGCTAAACATTAACATCAAATATAAAATAACAAACATACATAGCCACTGAACAACAAATTCTTTCTTTACAAATTTTAACTTAAGAGATGCTTTCTTGTAGGATATCAGCATATGCCAAGCGTAATAATAACAATGGTATTTTTGTATATAAAGATACTTCAGCATGCTGTAGGTTGCAGAATGTAGCTACTTCAAAAACTTGGCAGGGACAATTATTCCGCAAACAAACTGCTGCTAAACAAATGAATTGCCTCTTTCTACTCAGAGGGTTACAATTGTAAAAACAATTTTCTTTACTCACCATGACCAGGAAACATATGTGGCCTTGGATCCCTAGAATAATGCTATTTATCCCCAAGGTGTCATGTTTGCCAACGGAGGCTCCTAAAAAAAAGTTAAAACAAGGAAAATAAAAATCACATCCTGCACACAGGCCAGCCGGAAGTTCATCAAGTTTAACGTGGATTATTGCACCCTGTCTTTGTCCAAATAACACAAACGACTAACACAATTTTATCCTTTGCAGGCACAGTCAGCAGTGTCATTCTGTTATTAGTGCATTGCTTCTGCTGCTATGCAAATAACACTTAATGCATTTGAGATAAAGCAGTCCAGCAACAATATGCAGACTAGGTATGAATACTCACCTGATCCAAAATCAAATAAGAGCCAAAGTGAAAATAAATAGTTCCAAAGCCACAGCATGTAAGATGTAAACTCCCACAGACGCACCCGAGCTGTTGCAAGCAGAGCAACAAGAAACCAGTTCAAAAGCCTCCCTCCAGAAGCAGGCCTACCTGCTAATCAGATACATGGGAAGCTAAGGATAGAATGAAAAGCCTCGCTAATCACTCTGAGATTGGACTGAAATCTGCTGAGGCTTTGGACACATGACTCGGACAGCATTGCATAAAGGGAGTTAAACACGCTTTTAGAAAGCACTTGAAGGCTCAGTGGCAATCTATGACTCGGCATAATTGTGCCTTTCTTTATCTGCCACTTTTTGTGCTTGCAGTCATCTGAATGTGGCTGCAGTTACTGCTCTGTTTCATCTTGAGCAACATGGTACAACAGATACAAAACGTGAAAGAAATCCTTATTTTATACCTGATTGCTTGTTATAATGTGAAACAATCCTTGTTAAAAATAAATGTTCATGCATCTTGAGAAAAAGATGACTAACAAGGATATTTGTTCTGACGGATTGTAAAAGCCTTCAAAGCAAATTTGTTATTTTGGACGATGCAACAAATCAGTCAAATAATAGATCACATTTTAGTTTAGCTTTCTTCTTCTTCTTTCTTCTTTTCCCAGAATGACTTGCACAGCATCCACAAACCTCACCTGCATTAGTTGGATGTTAGATTTACTGCTGCTGAAGAGAGATTCAACCATAATATTTGTGGTAGTCAGAGCACATGTCGTCTGAACGGTGGATTTGTCACTTATCACTTTCAAAAATGTCAGTGAGCTAAATTGATAACTCTGCATCCTTAATGACAGATTTCTCCCTGTGTACTCTGGAGATCAAGTTCATACCAGAAACCCTTGCTGTTTTGTACTCCGGAGCAAAGAACCTGACATATCGTGATAATTGTTGAATCAATTTTAGTCCATTTTCAAGGAAAAATGTCTAAAAATGTGCTGGCTCCATCTTGCTAAATGTAAGGATTTGCTTCTTTGGGTTTTTGACTGTTGGTTGAACAAAAGAAGCAATTTCGAGACTCTAAGAAATCAGGTTGCAGAATGATAAAAAAGAATAGGCAGAAAAAAATGTAACTATCACACAATTTTAGATCCAATGTAGCCATTACACATTTTGATGTGACTGGGTTGGGGAATGTTTAACCCGCCCTGTAACCCTCACGATCAAAACAAAGCAGACACACATTTGTGTACACTTTAATAAACACCCAACAGAAGAGTTATCTCAAGGGCCATTTCAAGATAAATGGGCAAAGATGTCAGTGTTTAATTTATCTGTTTATTTTCCAGGGCACTGTGATCAGAAGCTAATTAGCCTACTTCAGCCCAGCTGCCTGGTTGGTAAAGTCCCCTCACACAGCTTGTGGTGACAGAGAAATGCTCCCAAGGCCCAAAACATCAAATTGTACATGTTTGACTTGCTCTTATGTGGAAAAGGTAGAGTGTGTGGAACTATTTTAGAGACTTTCCTTTGTCTAAATATCACCTGGGGTCAGCCTGATCTGTTCTAGAGCAAAGGCCATGGAATACATGAACGGTTTCCCTTATCAGAGGCTGACAGCCGGCATGCCGTTCCCTCCCTGTGATACTGGGAGTCTCAAGAAATGCTTCATCACAAGAGAACCCACTCCCACAAAGCCTACACACGCACAGCGGGGCAAGCCCTCACACTGCCATCTGTCTTGAGTCTTAAGGAGCTTGATGGGTCACAGTGGGGTGGGGTTGACTCGAGGTGGGCAGATTTATTGTGTCCTGACTCATGGGAGAAAACAGCAGAAAGACCCCCTGCTGAGTCACAACGGTGAGCGGAGTGACTCAGAAGAACTGCTGAGAACGAGGTTTTGTCCTCTTCGCTGTTTGCTTTCCTGTGCGAGGAAGGCGCCTCCCCTCACTCCTCAGAGTCAGTCTGAATCATCAGGAAGAGGAGATTTATACTTAAATTAAATTAATTCTGAAACTAGTATTTTTCCCATTTAAGGGAATCCACTGCCTGCCTCTCAGAGTGCCACAAATAAATTAATTCCCAGAACCTGTACCTACATTAAATTTAATTAAAAAGTATTAACAGGCATTTCAGTCTGCTGTCAGCTGTCTAACCTCTACCATGTGAAAGAGGTTTGGAACAGTCACAGCGGGATGCCAAGAAGCTCACCGTCCGTCAAGCTTGCACGTGTGCGCTGCTGCTCAGGCTTAGCACCCCCGCCCCTCCTGGCTGCAGTTAAAATATCAGGGCTAATTAGTGTGCAACCTGCTGTGCAGCAGGACTCCTGCTATGTTAAATCACAGTCCTCAGAAATCTTTACACCCAGGAAACCTTGATAAATGGTCCAAGTTAAAGGGTCAAACTTGGAGGTTTGAACCCATGCTGAAGACTTGACATGAAGGGGGGAAAATTCTCTTACTTAAATGGTTCACTGATGATAACAAATACCAACTGATTGTTGGTGCTGATTGTGATTTGATGCAGTGATGCGTTAATTTAGACGGCATTGAACTTTTCAAGTCAATATAACAGGATGTACAGTTAACCTTCCACCATGAAATATTAAATAATTATTAAAATTATGGAACAAAAAATACCAAACATTTTTTCAATGATATCAGTGTTGTATATTTTTCTGTAAGTTCAATGCAGAAAAAAAAAGTAACTTGGGAGAAAGACAATTGCCCCAAGCTGCCAGCCCAAAGAGACTATCTTTCTCCAGGAAGGTACATTTTTTGTTGCTTGACACTTAATTTAAAAATACTATTTAGAAAAACCAAACATGCCAATAGAAAAATTTGGAAACCTCCCTGAATAGATCACTTGTCCTTGCATGATAAATAAGAGATGATGAAGATACAAGAAGATATAAAACTTTGTCACCAGAGTTTAATCTATACGTTAGAGAACCTTGCCAGAGTGTCCAGACAGCCTTCACCTCTGTTCACACTTTAACCTTTACCTGTCACAATGAGGGCACACTGAGGATCACAGGGAGGGAGTATAAATATAACTAAGAGAAGGAGCCTCCTACATTAGCATGCCATGCTCTGGACAAATCCTGCTGTACTTCCAGGAAACCTATAGATACTGCTATTTTAAATGTCCAGTTTTATTTGTCCAATTGTAGCTTTGTTTGATGTCTTTCTTTCTAAGCAAATCTGTAACTTTACCACAATTTCTTGGGCATTATGAGAATCTCTTTGGGTCGTGATAGGTTGGCATATGTCACTGGTTTTTGGCACAAAATTGTAGGGTCCATGCTGGATCGGTCGGTGCTGCTCTTCAGGGGGACATGCCGGGTCCTGGGATGTTCTTGGATACATGTGCATTTTGGGGGATTTCAGCTTTTCACTGGGATTGTTGATCTGGTGTTGCCGTTTGTAGTGCAGAGGGTGGTGTTATGTTTGAGGCGGGTGCAAGGAGATGGTGGTCTCAGAGTTTTTGACCCTACTGTATTTATTTTCTTAATCATAGCAGGTATAGAGGGTGTTTTCATTGTGTGAAGCACTTTGTGTTATGTTTACTGTATGAAAAGACTGAGTCAGTATTGCACATTGGCTCTACTGTAATGATTGCGTAAGTGTGAGTGCTAATGAGCACCTGTGCAAAGGATTATTGTGCATCTGTGTGCACATGCAATTTGTGTATGGCCATTGCCATTAATATTTTTAGAACACAAGTCACTATTTTTACTACCTGTCAACACAAGACATGATCCTGTGACAATCCTATTAGTGAGATCTAAAACAACTCCAACAGCCTCTCCTACTGCATAGTCAAACCAGACAGGGACCTTGTACATATCTAAAATAGCAAGAAGGATAATCATGTTTATTGTCATTGATTGAAATTAATGATTTCAGAAAGTGCCTCTGGCTTCATCATCACTGTCAATAAGCATTGTCATTATTGCTCTATCATTTAACCAAGTCTCCAAAGAAGAGGCTGCTCAAGAAAATAGCATGTAAATAGGGGTTTTGTGCTTTTTTTAACATTACTTATTTTATTATTTATAAATAGAATTCCTATATGTAATCATTTAAGTATGTACATATTTATGGGAAAAGTCAAGCAAAACATTTGATGTGCCATGGGCCCGTGGCACTGTTTGTAGCAGTGTACACCACATTATTGTGAAAATAAGCTGTTTAAATGAACATCCTCTTTTCCTCTTTCAGCACATCACTGCTACTGTGTTGTGATATAATAATAGAGTTGTACATTAGTAATATTACGACATTACAAGTGTAACTGTAGGATCTGATCCGATCAACCATGTGAAAAAAGTGTGTCTGTCAGAAGTGGGATTCGAACCCACGCCTCCAGGGGAGACTGCGACCTGAACGCAGCGCCTTAGACCGCTCGGCCATCCTGACAACCATGATAAGCTTGTCCGTAAGCTGGGATAAAAAGCTACATGGCGACTATCTGTGATTACAACATTAATAAAGTCGCAACATAGTCAACAGTGTATCTGCAACACAACTGAGTATACATGTGATTGATATGTGACTTTAGCTTAGGTGACTAATAGCATAACAAGCTCAGATGTAGCAACTTGTCTCATGAATGTGAGAATTAAAAACCTGACAACGATGAGCATTCATTTCAAATCATTCATGGATATTTCTGTGCACATAGGTAGAAAGTCCTGGAGGTCAGCATTTCAGGGAGTTTCTGCTTCACTGAGGACTGAGGAGTGCATGTCGTGTAGCCACATGTGTCTAGCTTCATGGGCATGTTGAGGCTGCAGTTCCTCTCATGACCACTAGATGCTAACCTCTAAAGAAACTGCATCATGTCAATGGAAGACAGCTGCAGTGTCTCTACTGACGTCAAGTCCACAGACAGGGAGGCAGGTTCAATTGTGACTACATAGTCATCCCTGCCGCTCATTTACTGTGTAAGACAGGAGGCAAACCTGCGAGTTACAGACAAAAAACTAAGATGACAACAAGCTTGATTAAAAACATATTCCCATGAAGGTGGATACTTCTGAGATTAAAAAATAAAAATTATGAGACTCATTTTTTTTGTAATGTCATAATTTCGACCTTCTATCTCATTATTATGTCTTTAAAATCTAAGAATTGACTTTTCATCTTTTCATAATCATGATTTTTATCTCATAAGAATTCCTCTTTATTTAAGAATTCTGACTTATTATCTCGTAATAATGACTTTTTATCTAAGGAGAATTACTTTTATCGTATCATAATGACTTTATTTAAGAATGATGCCTTTTAATCTTATAAAAATGACTTTTGATCTAAGAATTATGACATAAGATCTAATTATGACTTTTTATATCATAGTACTTATTGTAAATCTCATAATTGTGACTCTTTATCTAAATATCATGACTTTCTTTTTCATAATTATGACCTTTTATCTGAGAAATATAACTTTTTATCAAATTAATGTCGATTTTCTATCTCAATTATGGCTTTTTTTTCAGTCAGTTATGACTTACCATAGTGTTTTCAATAATAATAATAAAAAATTATCTATTGCTAATGTTACCAGCTCCAGACCTAGGGGAAATTCGGACCAGTGGCAAAGGATACACAGGCTGGAAAGCACGGTGTAGCCAATAATATATATTTCTGTGGATGATATAGAGAGAGGACAAAAGTTATGGTCTTGCTCATGCCAGTGCTCGTTTATTTTTGACATTCCAACATAAAACTCTCACATCAGCTACTTCAGCTTTCTGATTTTAAATTCATATCACATTCATACCAACACTAACACCAACACATAACAAATAATATTGACACCAGACTGACAATAAACACTATAAACATTCTGCCTAAAGAAAAATAAGAACACAAAAGTACACATGAACTCAAAATAATTTCACTTATTTTCCACACAACAAGAATTGGCTTAACTTAAAAATATTAAAATGAACACAAATAATAACTCAACATACACATTCACTACACCTTCATGCCCACATTCATGCATATTTAACACATACTTTTCATCCACAATCGTTCTACACATGATTACCACATACACAACTGATCTTACACTTGCACTTAACTGCCGCGGTTAGCATGTGTAGCGTGACCCCGCAAATGTTAGCTAGCAACTCAAAAGTCAACTCATTTAAAAATAATTCTTCGCCGTTTACTTACAACTGACTGGCTCAAACTCTTAACACTCTTGAAAACATTACGTTACCTAATACGTACGTCTGTAACTTACAAAACTATTATAGACATCTGAAATTCACAGACAGTACCTATCAAACATGGCGACGCCCGTCGCGATACGAAACTTTATGCTTTATTTCAACACAGTGTAAACATTTAAAAAACATACAAAAACCTTCCAGAACGATTACTACAGTAGTGATATTAGATACAAAACCAAGCTAAACATAGAAAAACAACTTTTATCTTACCTGTGGATGATATAGAGAGGACAAAAGTTATCGTCTTGCTCAGGCCAGCGCTCGTTATCTCTGAGCTGCGCGTGAGCAGCGCACGTAGCTAAAGTCTCTCCAGTGGATCCACAGCAGCACCAGAGCGCCCTCTACTGACTAGTTTGGGTATACCTTCGGGTAAAGTCTGTATAACCGGTGTTAGATCATTCAAATTATTACAAAAACAATTAAGGGAGGTGTCTGTTTACGTCAAAACTTAAAATGTGGCGTTTCCAACCCACTACATTAACCTGCATAATGACAATCCATACAAACCAAAATGACTTTAAATTAAAGCTTTGAGCTTTTATTTTGACAGAATGGCAGAGGGATGAAAGAAACAGGGGGATTAAATCAGACATGTCATGAGAGAAGACTTCAATAGATTATACGATTTGTAATGATTATATGGTTATCTATGTGTCGAGAGAATAACTGATTAAAAAAAAGTCATGATTGGTTCCCCACAGTTTAACACGTGCTGTCGATGGTGGTTGCATGGCAGTGCAGCCTACATATGTCAGATTAATGTTTAATTTATATATTTCAGAGGCACTCTCACTTGTAGAATCCCACACCTAAGCAGAAACCGGTCAGTTTATAAATGGCTTAAGTAAGCCTCATAAGGTCATGGGCTATTGTAATTAATGAGTTTTTAGAGATTCTTAGTTTGTAAAACACCTTGGGAAAACTGCCCTGTGAAAGTGCTAACAGTGAAATATTTTGCAGAAGCAGAATTTACCAAACTCGAGGGTCAAGTCTGAGCACAGTGTGTGCTTAACAGAGTTGTAATACTAGAAACTGAGTTGGTATAACTTCAAGCCTCCACTCATGTTTGGCCTCTTTTTATAGTAGAGGGTTGAAGTGACAGAAATCTCTTATTGGTCCTATGTTGAGACTTTTAGTTTTATGCTAGCGGTGCGTGAGTTCAGTCTTTGAGTGCCCACTTACACGACACGGTGGATACGTGACTGCAGCTGCCTCAGTTGCTTATCAGAGCTTTCAGCTATCACTGCTCTTAAGTATTCCGCCATCTGCAATAAACATAGACCTATCCAGCTCATATCCTGTTTTGAACCTGTCAACATGGTACTTTAGTTGAAGTGTCTGAACTCTGGGGACAACTGTGTGAGTCATTTCCATGTGTCTCATTTTTGATGTTGAGTCTTTAAGGAAACGGTGCTGAGCATCCAGCAGGAAGGGATTCCTTCAAGCTCAGACATCAACAACATCCCGAATATTACACACCGCAACGTAAGGGCGGAGGAATGGGAGTGAGCGTGGAAATGATGCCAGAGTGGCCCGGTGCCAAGGTCAGTCAGGAGCTTACCCAGAAATTCTGAGTGTAAACAGCGTACATCAAGGCGACGGAAATGCTCTGTGTCATGACTGACGTACTTTATCTCTGCATAAGCGCTGGTAAATGAGGCTTGTTGTTCCTGCGTGTAGGAACTTGCATCACTGATCAGTCATCATAGTTTGACTGTTTTCGGGCCCCTGGGCGATGGAGACTTAGATTATATTTTCAGATTGAGTTGTATACATTGATGAATGACCCTCTGCTTGGTGGATCCAGACGCCGTCCAGTAGAGGAGGACGATGAATATGAAGCCATCAGCGGGGAAAAAAAATCAGGTGGTGGGATGAGATTGCAGATAGCGACTCAGACAGCTGCTACAAAAGTGAGGAGAGCAGCGATGAATCTGAGGAATGATGGAGAGAGTCCTGCCAAAAAATCACAAATTTCACACTGCATTTCATATTGCAGCATTCCTCGCCTTGCCGTCTGTATAGTAGTTGCAGTTTCTGTGTATCCCTGGTACCTTCACTGATCACCACCAGCCCACTCTTGGTACTCACCAGCTGATCGTCCTGGAGGGGGATCCCTCTTTGGGACAACCCTCCCAAGGTTTCTTCCAAAGAGGATTTTTTTCCTTGCTATCATAGAGAGTGTAAGGTCTGGGTGAGCGCCATCATCATCTAATATGGGTGCTAAAGACTTCTGTTCAAGAAGACAAATTAATACATTCTGACAATTGGATTTGGAATTTACTAGTGTTGAAAAATCAGAACGTTTTCTTTTGTGGAGTCGGCCTTGGAAATGGTATTCTGTCATGTTTTTGTTTTTTTTGGTTTGTATTTATTTGCTGGATACGCTATCAGACGTACCGTCCAGAATTCTCTTTCTTGCATTAATTGAACACTATAAACGAGTTCTCTCACATTACATGTGCAGTAATTTGATTAATAGCTGAAAGTATTCAATATATTTATGCATGCAGCTTTAAGTTATGACAGGCTCATCACAAAGTACGACAGAAACAATAGTCAGTGCCTAAGCAGAAGAAATGATTACTAATTGGTTGTATTAAGAGATTAAAATTTAGAGAAAAATAACATCTCACTTTCTACTGAGATCGTATTCATTACTATCTCACTGCAGCTTAACATCAATAAATAAAAAATAAAACATATTTTCATCAATTATAAAACAATACTCAGCAGTTTTTGATACATAATTAAAATATTAAACATTAAAAGTTTTCGTAATTTCTCTCAGTATGGCTCAGGAGCTGTCATCGCGCAGCCTGCTGCTTTGCTTTGTCTATCCTCCACAGTAGCTGTTAAAAGGGGCTCTCTCACACCGCTGAACTTATAACATCACTCATCTGAATCATTAGTGCGTCTGCTTTTCAGGATGCGTGCTGACTAAACTGTGTTGGTGCAGGACGAGGGGGCCAGAAGCATGATGGCAGCATGTGGGCACACTAAAATGGAAAAGAAGGGGAGTGACCGGAGATCAAAGATGTCCAAATTCACTTGATGGAATTTTTTATTTTTTTTAGAAGAAAACAAAGAGACAGCAGCATTGCAAAAGACGACCGATTTTAATGGTTCCAAACTTTGCGGGAATTAGCCATGTCCCGGCCTTGAAAAGCTTTCAGAAAATGAAAACATTGCATGAAATATTCCAATTATCTCAATGAAAACACGACTCAAAATACCTCTTCCAGTTATTCCCACAGTGCATCACACACGTAAACAGATAAGGATGTTCTATCTCTTAAATGGAACAACCACATTGCAATTAGGAAGCACAATAGGAACATCCTCCTCCACATTGAGGTGAAGAGTTACACCACCCAGGGGAGAATCTGCAGCAGTCAAAAACAAGCCCGATAGCACTGCAGCATTCGTAGACCAGTGCAAGCAGTGCTATTAGAGAGAGAAGGAGAGAGAGAGAGCGGGATACCAATGCAGGCCAGGCTGCAAAAATAGGACATGCTCTGCAATTTTGCATCACTTGTTTGAAAAATAATAAATCTGTGCCATTCGTTTTTTTGACTTTTCCAGCTGCTTCTGCTTTGAGTGAAACATTTCAATGCACAACGGGAAAGAAAGCTCTTATTAAAGCGAGGAGTTTACTGAAATGCATAGTTGTGGGAGCGGGCACATTTCTCAATCCTTTTTTTGTACATTCTGCAGCAAAGCCTGTGCCGATTTGGTAATCAGGCCGCGCTTATGGGTAAATGGAAATCTAGCCTTCTCCTTCCCTGGGTTGGCAGCCATGTGCTGGCCTCCCTCTGTGCTTTTGCCGGTCGCCTGTATCTGCTTAGAACAGGTGCCGGATCCCGTTCAGCTGCAGCATTCACAGCACAGGTACGGGTGGGAGGCCCTTGGCCGCTCGTGCGGTCCCCCAAGTTTTCCAGGGGTCCCCATCTGTGTCCCCGCACATCCTCTGCCACATGGCACCTGTCCCTCGACGAGTCTGGTCCATTCTTCGTCCGGCGACGTACACGCCTGCCTGCCACCCCACACTCTGCCTGTTGTTGAGCCACAATGAGATGAAGAATAGCTGCACCCATAATCCCTTGCTGTGAGATGTGTGTGTGTGTGTGTGTGTGTGTGTGTTTTTCTTCCTTCTTTTCCCTCCTTTGGCCAGATTTAGGGCCAAGTACAAATTGTAAACAGGTTATTATGCTGCTGTAACACACTCCAACTGGAAATGCACTCCGACAACATTTAGTGTTTGCTGATGTAAGTGTGTCTTCATCCGTCGCTCGGAGTCGTTTAATTTGGTGTAAAGTTCACTGCGTTTGCTGCGATGAGGATGCTGTAATTGGTTTTGTTGTTTTCTTTTTGCGGAGCTTAACAGTGAGGATATGATTATTCCCCCAAAAATCACTTGGAACGATAACTTCACTTAATTCGGTTGAGTATAAATGGTAATGAAGCGATCTACCATCCACAAGACAAAAGCTGACCCTTGAGCACGCCGTGACGTACAGTATCTATAGTAAATAGTTTTAAAGGGCATCTTAGTCTCAGACAATGATATGCCTTAGTCACGTAGTTCAAATCAGCCACTTCCTCCTGACCTACAGTTAATAGGCATAGACCTTCATATAGCCGGAACGGTCGACCTCCACGTGTGACGCGATTGGACGCTCCCCTCTCCGGCTCAACAATGGACGCTGGACCAACCAGACAGTCAGCCTCCTCCGAGCCTCCGGAGGACACGATATTTAAAGTGATCACTGCTCACCTCGGTCCCGGCAGATGGATAATACTTTACACAGCTGTGAGGATCTCCGCGCCCCGTCCACACACACACACAGAGTCGTACGCTGTTACCTTGACAGTCGCTGTTGGGTTCGAACCGCCGAGTTGTTTGTTTGCTCAGGGAAGTGACATGACGGCAGAGGAGGAAATAGGAAACATAACAGACTACCTGACAGACTCATTCCGCGGGCTTGACCTGAGACTGGAACTGAGCCAGTCAGCAATCAGAAAGAAATAACAAGAGGGGGCTCCTTTGTTTGTTCAGCCTTTAGCCTTGTATTTGCTAAATATTGTAAATTCTTGTGATCCTGCAAATGTGTGAAAGATTCAATTAGTCAAATTAAGGAGGTGATGCCCTCCCTTTTCACAGCAGACCGGCGCTACAGACAATTCCTCCAAGTGCATGTGTGCATAAAGTGTAACACTGACAACAACGTCACGCCACTGTTTCCTCTCTCGCTGATTTATTGCAGCTGAAACAGCAGCGATGACTGTCGCAGGTTTTTCAGCAGAAGGCTCTGACTAAAGGTTACCATGACAATGAGTCAACTTCTAGGGAGGAAAGGATTGAGGCTGACAAGCTGAGCGTTTTGCCCTCACTTCCCGAAAAACGCTGAAGTCACAGGATCCACGGTTCTCTTTAAATCCCCCTGTAGAGGGAGTTTGGTGAACCGGTCAGTTTTTTCATTGGAAGCAGATAAGACATCAAATGTTGATTGGTTGTTGATCACAGCAGCCCCATTGAATTACAAATTAATTATATTATACCCTTACTATAAGAATGCAAATGTGTAAATATGTTCCACATATTTGACCTTTTTAACTTAACTGTGTTCGCTGCCCGCTGAAAACCATCCATCTCCAGTTTTGTTGAATTTGAATTTTGTAGATCATCTGAATGGTGCACTGTGTACCTTCGAGAGGCAAATTTAGAAGAGAAAGGGGAGAGAAGGAGAGAAGAGAAAGAATCCGTCATGATTGATTTTCATGACTTTGTAAACTGAGCGAACAAACTGTCCCCAAAAGACGGCACAATTTCATACTCTGTAACATTTGTAGCTTCAAACAGCTTGTTTATTTAGTTATGGAATAAATGCTAATGATAACATAATAATAAAATATTTTGAAGTTTGTATTATTAACTTATTAATATTGTAAATGTGAACTTCTGAGTTTTAATTTCTTTTCCAAAACTACAATGCATTGCTTTAAGGACTTTTCGCCGTGGTTTTTCAAAATAATCCATCAAACAAATATTGGATTAATAATGAACAAAAAAGAAGCTGTTTGTCTTTGCTCTTGAAGGGTCGATATTTTGGAGATTTGGAGCATTATTTACAATTTCTACACATTGTGAAGACTGATGTGAAATAATCAGCAGATTAATCGATAATGAAAATAATTGGTGGCTCCAGCCAAAGTGGCCATGATGGTTTTCTGAGGCATTCGGATGTAAAATATTAGGAAAATGGAAACGTTATGATTCATCTGCAGCGCTCAGGTGTGAGTCAAATATGATGATGCTTTGTTGACGCTTTAGTCTTTGTCCTTGTCCGTGCTCCAGTGTCCTACCCTGAGGTGATTGTTGACACATTACAGGGCGTTTTTACCCAGGGAGTCTACAACGACACCCTGACCTGACCCTGACGACTCCGGGGGTTCTCACCCCGCATGCCTGGGGCACCACCCTCCCAAAAATACGGTCGCACTCAAATGGACCCTCTGCAGAGTTCTGGACGCCTGCAGGCACAGAGGGTAATGATCTAACCCCGAAGAAATGAGCACAACGTCCGCCAGCTGCAGACACCGGTACTTGATGAATGTTGTCGTTCGGGTCAGTTTAATCACATTCGCAGCGAAGTGTGTCAGAAGCAAAGGATTGTGGTTGAATATTTGGACAGAGGTGTTATGTGTCGTGCTCATGTTATTGTTTGGTTATTTCAGAAGAAAGAAACAGCCCGTGCACATGTTTGTGGTGCGTCTGTGGTCAAGGTACGACACTCTCTTGAAAAATGGCGGGTGAGTAAAGACGGGTAAGTAAGATGCTAATCAGCGCGGCAGAGTTTCCTCCCGCTCGCTGAACAGCGGGTTCCCTTCCCTCTCTCTGGCTCTTTAATGCAGGGCCCAGCCAGGCCCAAACATCCTGACGGAGAGAGGCTTTTCCCTTATCAGTCAGGAAACACCGCTCCTCCGCCACATCCTCTTTACAAGAAGCACGACTCAACCGTTCCCAAAAAATGCAGGAAGACCAGCCAGACTCCAGGATTTGTCAAAAGCCCCCTGAATTCCTTTTATCGAAAAAGAAAAATTCAAGAGAACAGAGCGGGTGAGAGGGGAAGAGGAGGGGGAGAAAGAGAGCGAGAGAGAGAGAAAAATGAGGAGGGTGTAAAACAGTCAACGAGGCCCTGGGATTTATTTTTTTATTTATTTTTGCACAGATTATGAAAGGTCTGCATCAGCAAGATAGAACAGGGGGGGTGAGGGGGGTGGGGGTCCGGAGTGCCTAAGAATGGCACCCAGAATAAGACTCCGGGAAAACAAAGGGACGGTGGAGATGGAGGCGGGCGGCGACGGCTGTGCCTGTTTTACACTAATCCTCTGAACCGGGATGAAATGAAAGCGAGAGGAGACGGATGGAGAAGGATGGTGTGATGGGAGGGTGGAAAAAAAAGCAGGGGAGTGGGTGTCAGAATGGGCCACTAGTGCTCGTACAGCAACTAGACAGAGCCCGAAGTAGAAGAATGGACAAGTAACACACACCACCGTCATCCCATTTGTGTGTGAAAACTTAGAGTGTAAAATAACTCCAATATTTTTTTTTAATTCATGAATAATAGTGTATTAATTTGGTGCTGTGTATGGAAGTGTCTCACCTGCTCCTGCGTGATG
>CAEMYA010000010.1:7517534-7531844 GCA_903131615.1 Diplodus sargus
AAATAACTCCAATATTGTTTTTTTTTAATTCATGAATAATAGTGTATTAATTTGGTGCTGTGTATGGAAGTGTCTCACCTGCTCCTGCGTGATGCCTTTAAGCGTATCAGTTATTCCCACTATCTCTTTTTTAGGTGTAAGAATGAAATAATAAAAAGTAATCCCTCTGCATTTATATAAAAAATGAACTTTATTTTTTAAATTATTGTCTTTCACAAACCTAAATCAGCATACAGTTATAGTTACCATTATTATTTTCCATCGTAGAGGTTATGATTATATATTATTAAGTACTTGAGAGGAAGTATAAACGCCTTTTTTCTTCATGATACACCGTTTTGTTAGATTGCATAAGAAATGTCCAACGGAAACCTCATTCAATTACAACTACTGAGGTAAGACTCCCAAACTAATGAGAGCGAGAACATGTATGATACAAACATTCGAATGGGGAAAGCGTTGATAATAGCGTTACAGTTAGCATTTATGCGAAAACATCAAAGGACTTAAATTAGCTTCTAAAGAGCGTCTGTACACGCCTCGCCGGCGACAGTTACTGGTGACATTTACAAGTGGACGACAAAGTCTTTTTGCGATTGTTCTCTGACAACTGGAGGTGGCATACTATAGTATTTTGTGTCTGCATCCCTGAGTTGTCCATCTCCCCATTCTTCAGATTCCTCCCATTCGATTCTTTGTTCTTTCCTCGGCTCCGGACAATCATATTGCTCAGTAATCAGTTCAGGTTTCAATCAATGGCGGGAGGAAGTTGCTCATAGATGCTTATACGAGATCTGAAAAAATTACAAACGAGAGCAAAGAAAGCTTTCGTCGCTAGCACCCAAATGCAACGTCGTCCCAATATTCTTCACCCTCGATAAACCCTGAAGTGTCTCTGATCAGTCACAGGTGCAGTGGGTGCTTATGAGATGCCGTAGTTGTTGTAGTAGGCCGCCGTTGCGTCCGCGAGCACCGAAATGAGGCTGGTTTCTGTGGTGCTGCTGGGACACGTGGTGGCGGAGGCGGTGGCGGCAGACGCCACCTGGATGTGTCCAGTAACGGTCATGCTGCCGCCCTGCTCGGGATGGAAGCCGCCCCCAGTGGAGTTCAGGTACTGGTCGAACTCGTTGCGGTCCACCTCGCCCAGGAGCTCAGCTTGGCTTAGCTGGTCTAGCGTCTCCAGGTGACCCTGCGTCTCTGGTGGGGGGGACAGCTGACCCAGGTGGCCCTGATGGAGCCCGTGGTGCATCTGGGGGAAAGATGAGGTACTGTAGTAAGACAGCTGAGGGCCGGGGATCAGCCCACCAGGACCACTTTGGGACATGTGAGGGATGTGACCTATGTGTGCGCCCCCACAGTGGATTTGGGTCTGAGCGTAGTCAGTGTGGTAAGGAGGCGGGCTGCCCATGTGTGTCTGGTTCTGGTGGTGCTCGTCGGGACAGGAAGCCGAGGAGGAGCAGGAGACGGAGGAGCTACCAGACGTTGAATAATAAGAGGGAGGCACATGCTCGTGGTCCATGGCGTCTAAGGGGGACATCTCAGGGGGGGTGGGCAGGCCGTAGGGGTAGGTGTCAAAGCTGCTGTTGGAACCGGCCGGGTCCCTGAAGGTTCTGACACTAGGCAGTGCAGGACTGGGGCTGGAAAACCTGCTGCCGACACCGTTGGGGCCGCCCTCGTCTTTGTCGAGGGGGTGACAGAGGGCGCGCTGGTCGGGCAGGGCGTTCTGGTCAGGGGCCAGGCCGCTCAGGAGGAAGCTGGGGTCCACTCGCTTGCAGATGCGCTTCAGCTGCTTCTTCCGGCGAGGCCGATACTTGTAGTTGGGGTAGTCCTGCATGTGCTGCACCCGGAGCCTCTCCGCTTCCTCCACGAAGGGCCTCTTCTGAGGAGGAGTCAGGGCCTTCCAGGACTTACCTGCAGGGAGAAAAGACAGGAGATTTGTTTAATTTGAGATAAAAAAAACCTTTAAGTTGGATCAACATATTAGTCTGCAGTTTACTTCTGCTTTTTTAATTCAATATTTAAAATGATTATACATACACAATAATAAAGTGGCTTACACTGAAACAATTTCTACAACTTGTAAAATATCAATAAAATGTTCTAAATCATTTTTAAAGATGTAGGATCCTGTAGCTTTTTTGGATAAATTAGATATTAAGTCATATTAATAATAGTGTGATGATTGTGTGCTGTTCAAAATTAAACAAAAGTTAAATAGCATATAAACAGACATAGTTTCACATAAAAAAATAAAGGTTAGTCTTCCTTTACTGTATGAAAATGGTACAACATTTTAAAAAAAAAGAACATCTCTATTAAAACTTCCTTTCTTCCTCTCTGGGTCTTAATTATATTAATGGACTTATCTTCCAGTAATAATCGCCCTGGTTCAAATTGAACACAAGTGCCAGTATTACCTTTTATTTATGAAGCACATTTGACATGTACTGCTGTTCCCAAATTGGCTTTAAAATGATTCCCGCGTGAGTGCCAGATTTCGAGCTTAATTTAACACTAATCCAAATCCAACGCAGAATGAAACATTTCTCTCCTTTATTTGTCCACAGTCTGAACGAATGTTACGATTATTGGCGACGTGAAACTTTTAAAATTCAGCCGATTTTCGTCGACGCGCTCCAGTGAAGTTACGTAATTAACGGAGCTCGTCCAACGACCTGAGCTTACAGACGTCGTTTTGTCGTATTTTCTAAAACGTGTTTCTTATTTTAAAAAAAGTTTTCTTAAGCTGGATTTGAATTCTTTCATCCTTTTGGCGTTCGAAACAACCTGAAAACTTTTGTAAAACAGCCGAGGCCTGGTGGGAAACGCGAGGGTGTGAACTGCTTAATAATAATAATAATAATAATAATAATAATAATAATAATAATAATAATAATAAAGAATGTTAAAAGTTGATCTTACCCAACATCTTGCTGAGCTCGGCGTTGTGCAGGTCCGGGTTTTGGACCGCCAGCCGTTTGCGCTCATCTTTGGCCCACACCATGAACGCGTTCATGGGCCGTCGGATCCGCGGCTCCGGCGCCTTGTCCACGGCCGTCCTGTGCGGGCCGTGTCCGTCGGCCACGTCCCCGTCTCCTGGAGGACACTCGAAGGACTCCGGCCACGACGAGTACGCGCTGATGAGGGCTGCCATCTGCGCGCTCTCACCTTCTCCAAAAACTTCACGGGCGCTTTTTTTTCTTTCTTTTTTTCTCACCTCGTCTCTGACAAAAGTTCTCAGAGGAAAGTAAACTGAAGGCTGGAAGAAAGAGAAGAATATAAAAAAAACAAAAAACTACAGGAATCCACACACACTGACTGGATGAGCAGAGCTTGCAGCAGTCAGATGTCAGCAGAGGTTTGAGGGGACAAGCCACAGATGTGCTCAGGCAGCGGCGCGCTCCTCCTTGTGAGTTATGATTCAGTCTTTCCTGGTGGATGGGGGGGAGCGCTTTATATTTGAGGAGCAGGTTCCAGGAGAAGCCCCGGAGGACTCTCGGCTCCTCCTTGATTGCAAGTTGAGCCCCGTGAAAAGGAAGAGAGAGACAGAGAGAGAGAGAGAGAGAGAGAGAGAGAGAGAGGGCAGTATTTCAACACTACTAACTGCTCAAACTGGACCCACAGCAAAACAACACTTCTCCACTGACACATAAAGTCCATGGACGTGATTCTTTCTGTCATATTCTCAGTTCTTTTTCCAAACTCACCGGGGACAGAGATTTTATTCGCAGATATCTGAGAGAATCAGATTTCTTGTTTAACATCAGGGCTTGCTGTGATGACTAAGAGGCGTTCTGCAGCTTCACCCTTTTCTGGTCAACGCGGAAAACCTCACCTGGCAAACTTATCGAACCTGTTCTGCATCCTTAACGACACCGCACGTCTAACTACACTGGTTAAGTGGTGAATTCCAGTGAACTGCACCAGGGTTGTTTGGCACAGTCCTGGCATGCAAATGAAAACAGAACACTCCCATTTCTACAGAGAAAGGCTTTTATTTTCTTATAGGAAAACACACAAAAAAAAGCAGGAAATATTGCTTTCGAAATATATTTTTCCACATGATTCCAGGAAATGTAAGTGCAAAAGCTCCTCTTTTTTTATATGGATTTGGTTGTGGATTTTTTTTTTTTTTTTTAGGATTCCTCTGATCACATCTGTGTGTGTGAGAGGACAGATAAAAAAAACCCCTCTGAACACACACTACAAACAAATCAGTTTCCTTCTGTGGCCAGAGGCCGGGTTGCATATCAAATCCAGGAGTTCCTGTTGACAGGATACTCTTGGGCTGCAGCCACGGAGTAGCTCACACTCTCACACAGAAGGGGCACACACACACACACACACACACACACACACACACACACACACACACACACAGCCACCACTCACAGGTCAGACGGTGTGTTAGTTTGTAGTATTAATAGATGAGGGAGTAACCTGATCAGAAACTGTGGTTTTGATCTCCAAATGAAAGAATTTCCAACTTTTTCTCCCTCCACAGGCTGCACGGATGTAAAATTGCCCACACACAAATCAAACTGAAGTGTCAGCTCGAGCTTTTTGTCAACCCCCCCACCCCACCCCACAGGAACAGGATACGGCACCTGAAGCCACAGATATCAGTGATATATATGGCCACGCTCAGTCTTGCCATCCTGACATTACACTTCACAGAACAAGCGTTGGTGCAGAGTGAGTGATGGTGCAGGAGCAGTACAGTAGGAACGGCAGAGTGTCAGACAAAAGTTTCACATCACATTTGGAGTTGTGCATGTGAGAGCTCTGAGCTGGGGGTTTTCTGAGATGACTAATAGCTCTGTATGTGTTAACCGCTGAGTGGGTGGGAGCTGTATCGGCCTGCTGTTGTTCACCCTTTCAGTGTAAAAGACATGTGGCTGCTGGAGACTTTGAGGAGGGGGTTCGTCTCCGTTTGTAGGGACGTTTCACCCTCGTTGCAAAACTTTATTTAAAACATCATCCAAAATGGTATCAATACACTCCAGTGAGCAGCATCAGGCCAAACCACATTTATCACTTTCTTTCTGTTATGTCTCTCCATCATACATAACCTCCTTTGCATGCATTCCAATGTCTTAATTTCAAAGTAAAAGCAGCATTATTGTGTGCCATTATTACAAAATGGGGACTTCCTTCTTCCTTCCTCTTGAAAAAAAACATGGTTTCATTTATAGACGATGATATATACATCATTGGAGAGTCAGATTATTTGTTTTTATTAAATAACATTTTATCAAAAAAGACAATTCCAGCCTTAGCTCAACGTTTAACAAAATTAAGCACAAACGATCAGTTTTTAAAGCATTTAGTTGTCTATTTTGTGGCCATAACTTGTTATTTTATGTAATCTATCTTATAAATTGAGTATTGTCTCTTATTGTAAGCTGAAACAACCTGCAAGGCCTCACACTAATAGTCAGGATGACAAACGAGGAAATCATGTTTCATCTTAAACAGCATTTTGACGACTAATGCTGTGCTGTTTTGACTGGACAGCCTGTCTGCCTCTTCCTCCTTTGACTCACACCACCCACTCTTTGCTGAACAAGACTAGCTTGTTGAGAACTCATCTGTCAAGTCAAAGAAAAGATTTCATAACCTTGTAAAACACATTTGGAAGTGGAAAAGGCGACTGTTTTTGTTTTGTAGATTACCTCAACAGCTGATCAGCTGAAACTGAAACTTACTCCTCCTCACTCCTCTGTTTTTATTGATATGTTTACATACATTTCACTCCACATGAAGCCGGAAAAAAGATATCAATAAATGTGCATTCATGAATATTTGGATTTATTAAAAAAATGATTTGATTCTGTTAAAAAACAAAGTTTGTTTTCTTACAGCTCATGAATGTGTCAGACGAAAGTTTTAAGATTTCCATCGAAGCATCATGACATCAACATCCATTCACAATTGTCAAATCATAAGACATAAGTGAAACTACAAATATGTTTACTTCTGTTTTTACAAAATGATAAAAACAGTCTCTTGGGTCACTTGAATGAACAATCTGAAGAGTTTCATTTCATAAGGAGACCCAGTGTCTGACGAACTGGACAACAATGTGTGAAATACTGCTTCAATAAATAGTAATATGCTGATGCATACGAGATTCTAAGACACAAATGATGGTAATTGAAAAAATGCACTTTAACCTTGATGGCAAAACACAAAATATCAAATTTGTCCTTGGTGGCGTTTCAGAAAATTCACGATTGGCCCCTTTTTTAACCAATAGGAAACGATAACTTCATGTCAGCGCTCTGTAGTCAGATTAAAAAGTATCTCAGCTCATGACGTCTGTATTTATACATTTTAGATGGAGAACGACACATGTAGAGAGATAGTTCCATCTAAAGGAGTTAATCATTTTTGGAAATACACTTGTTGGCGAGTCGAACGATACCACTCTCATGTCTGTCAACCGAGTACGAAGCTTTACAGCCAGCAGCTGGTTAGATTAGCATATAGATGTTGGAAACACCTGGCATGGCTCCATCTAACACATCAGCCAATCAGCACATTATGGCTTATATAGTGGAAGAAAGTCATGTTGATTTTATTAGGGACACTATTTAACTTCCTATTTACTGTACAAACAGAGTGGCATTGATTTATCATCTAATTCTTAGAAATACAGCAAATACATATTACCAGCAATTCCCCAAAATGTCTCAACTCTTTAAATTGAGGTATTTATGCCATCTTCTGCAACTATGGTGATTCCCAGTGGCTTTATGGGCAGCTTTGAGGTTTCTTCCTGTTCTCCTCGATGTAGCAACATGTCCGTCATGAACAGGTTGTGTATATACAAAACACATTTGCTCACAAAGGCAATGAGTCCATGACATGTGTGGCCCATGACCATGTTAAGGACAATGGGAGAATTTGAGTATCAAGTTTTCCTTCTGAGTTATTCTTGATGTTTCCTTTTCTTTTTCTTGTCCTTTTTGGATTTCTTCTCTACCACCACCTCCTCCTCTTGTACTCCATCGTCCACCTCTTCTCTGTGATTCTTTTTCTTTTGTTGAACAACCTCAGCGTCTACAGTTTGATCCTCGGTTGGCTCGTGTCCATTTATTAGCTCAGTTTCCTTGTTGTGTTTTTTATGCTTCTTCTTCTTCTTGGACGGAGGCAGCTCCTCAGAGGTGGAGCTACAGGTCTCATTTGTAGCTTCTTCATTTTCGTCCATTTTCCTCTTATTCTGCTTCTCCCGACGCTCCTGCTGTTGATCTTCATCATCCTCTATTATGATGGGAGCATTGCTGTTCTCCTCTGTCAAATCCAGCACCTCTGCAGACTCTTTGCTCCTCTTCTTCTTCTTCTTTTTTTTCTTCTCCGGAGGCCCCTGCTGTTGATCCTCATCATCCTGTATTACGATGGGAGCGGTACTGCTCTCTTCCACAACCTCCAGCTCATCTGTGGACTCTTTGCTCTTCTTCTTCTTCTTCTTTTTCTTCTTTTTGGGCTCTTCTGAGTCCTCAGTGCTGGTGTGGATGGGACTGGGCTCCTCAGGTGGACCCGCTGTCTCTTCGGCCTCAGCCTTCACTGAGGGTGATGCAGTCTGGGCCTCTCCGCGAGCCTTCTTTATCTGAGCCATTCGCTGTGCAAAATACTCCTGCATACTGAGCGTGCTGGTCACAGTATGGGCGATGGACTCTGTATCCAATTTAGTAGTAGCAGAAGTCTCCTCCGTCTCACCCTGAGAATCACTGCTGTTGCTCTCCTAAAACATAAAAACAACACAAATAAGAGGACAGAGTTAGGATTTAAAACAGCAACGTAGAGAATCTACACAGAAATAGACAGAAGACAATAGTGGACCGAGGAGCTTAAGTGACCGTCAATCATCATGCAGATTAGCCAGGCAGATTTTGGTGAGTGAAAAGAGCCCAAAATAGGATGTTGATGTAACAATAGGTGTTAAAGGATCACCTTAAAATAAGCATCTGACATTCATCATCATCTTCTTACAACATCCAGCTGTGTGTCCTTGCACCGTCAGCTCCTTAACTACCACCCAATCTCCGACAGCCCCTCACTGTTAAAGCTTCCCAGTGTGAGACAATAGCATGTGTGCCCGATGAAGGCGCTGGTCCGACCAAACACATATATTATCTGATATAAAAACCTGAAGTGTCGACAGTTTACATTTCACATGATGCCACTACATAAGTGCTTTAACATCATGTACACAGATATCAGTTTGGGAAAATAATTGCCAATCTTAAAATGAGCAAGTGTGCAATAGCAGAGTGACCTAAGGTTGTATTTTGGATGAGCCCCCTTAAGTATTTATTCTAGGCTGAATAACCTACTCTTAAAATAAATGGGGACTTCATCAGAACAGCGACAATGACAACAGGCCATTCCCTTAATCCTTCAGTGCCTTTTGGAAAGCCATTTAATGAAAATGAAATAATTTTTAAAAAATACAATAACAGTGCCGTTAAAAGCGGTTGTGTTGCTTTTATTGGCATTAGACATTGCTCCTTACGGTTCATATGAGGGTATGACATGCAACAAAGACCCCCAACTGGAGCTGAACAAGGAACATTGGGAACCCCTGGCCGAGTGGTTAAGACCTATACGATGTGACCGCAAACGGTTTCATGTCAGTGACTCCCACAATAGATGCAAATTAGACCATGGATGCCCAGTTTTAGTGGATCCTGTCTCGAGGAATCCTCTTTGAATAATGTTTCAAATTAAGGTTTCAAGATAAAGTCTTTTGTAGTAAGTCAGTGATCTCAGTAGGATCTCTATAAATCACCATCATCAAACTGCCATTTTAGATGTCTTTCCTAGTTCTTTCAACTTCCACAAAAATGTGATGAAAGTTAAAATATTCTAATCCTCCTCCTGCTGGGGAACCCCTACAACACACCAAACTTTCTGAAGTATTGTGCCAAGGAACCACAGTTTGTCCAGTCATTGTTCTGCTTGGCTAATGCAAGCTTCTGATATTTAGCATATTTTTTAAGATTTGAGACTTTTTCTCCTACAGCATATATGTGATTATGCAATGTCCTTGCCAATCAGCAATCAACATCAGATACACATTTTTTTGTCATAGGACAATCCATTTCATGCAGCAGGTTTCTACTTATTCCAGTGAGGCAGCTAGGAAACGATTTGCTAAAAGACACACTGGGACAAGTTAAAAAAGGAGGAAAGTGTCTCCATGTCTCCAATCGGGGGACACCAGTCAGTTCGGTCCCCAACGCAATCTCTCTCTCTCTGCAACCTTCAGGCTACGTTCTCAAACAGGGACAACTTTACAACTACGAGGTACAACACGGTCTAGATTTAACTCTACAGCGCGAACAATTTGTCACCTCACCCCTGCGACCCATTTGTCTTCATTTTCCTAATGGCCTACTCAATGCATAATGATTTGTCCAGAAGAATACAGAGGCTCCTCTAGAGAATCGCACTAAACAATGCCGCCGCTCCGAGTATTACCTCAGAGATGGTGAAGTGGACGGCATTTTTCAAACCACTTACAGATTAGAGATGAATTGAAAACACTGTGTTGTGCCGACTCACCTCTCGGTGTGGCCTTTAAGCTTTTACATTCAGATTAGGCCACTTTGACCCCCAACGCTGATTGAGATAGACAAGCTAACGGATGGACCAGAGGAACAATGTAGATGTAGATGTAGACGGGTCATGTGGGACATGAATAGACTAAAATACAGGGTGACGTTACTACCAATCTTCTGGGCTTCCTCTGGCGCTTCAAACGCACTATATTTATCTATATATACATACCAAAAGTGTTGTTTCTTTTAAACTAGCCACCAGAGACATCGATGAAATTCTCCAAGCTATTACTCTTAAACCTGTTAAATGCTGCTCATAATCAATACATCTCCATACCATTGTCTTTGCAACCTAATATATTGATAAATATGGGGAGAAGTGATTGCTTTGCGAATATGGCCTCGCATCAATTTGTCTTTTCGACCTGTAAAACTAGGATTTACAGGGCACCAAGATAACTTTTTCCCCACCAGTGTCCGGGAGCCATTCCGAAAAAACAATCCTAACCAAGCTGGAGTGAATGTAAAATGTCCCAAATGAGCCTTTAAAGTATTTTTACCTCTTAAGTGCACTATTACTTTGGTACACTGATTCACTGTTTAAGGCTTCGTGTTTGCAGCTTGGTGTCTCTGTCTTGCTGTGTGTTTAGCTATATTGGCTTTGTTAGCTGTAAGCTATTAGCAACAAACTGCAGTACTGTGCTACCCACTAGGTGCTAACAGCCAACTAAGTAACCCCTACAATGTCAGTAAGTCAGACAAAACTTCTTGAACATCGTAGCCTTTCCTTAAACTGTTGCTGCTTTAAGTCCTTAGTAACTAGGGCTGACACAGCTCTGTGGAGAAACATAACAATGCTCACAGCATGCAACGATTGGCTCTGGTGTAGTCAGCACTTGGCTCAGTTTGTCAATTGCCAAGTGATAGTTATGAGCACAAAAAAAATCCCCTTTTCTTTCCTGTTCATCCCATACTATTTTCCATTGTCACCAGGATGATGGGAACACTGTGACTCCCGAGAACTGAGTAATTTTTGACTGTATTTCATCTAAAAAGGTTGTACAGAGGCTATCAGGAAGCACATGATTGAGGTTAAATAAGAAAAGCAGGTGCTGGGGGGGTGTCAAAAGGACAACAAAGTTTTGTGCCACCTCAGACCTCGACTAGAAAAGAACCCCCTAACTTCTAACAAGGGGGATCGGGCCCTTCAGGTGAGGTGCCATTAAGCAAAACTTTCCAACTTCCCAGAGAAAATCTATACTCCCTGTTACTGCACAATGGCATCCTCTCTGCTTGGGAGAGAGGAGATGGGGCTTAGAGCTGACAGCGCCAAACAACATGTAACTGGGATTTGGGAAGATGGCTGGGGGCCACTTTAGAGCTGCCTGTGAAATTACTCTCAAGAGAGGGAGAGAGTGTGAATGAACGAAAGGGGGGAGAAGCAGAAGGAGAGTGACTGAGGGAGAAACATCTTCTTCATCGGAGGGGAAGTGGCTGGAACTTGGTATGTGGTTCATTCCTCACTGCCTGGGGACCTCCATTAGACCCTGATCCGGCAGGAGGAAAAGTGCTGTGCTGGACACACGCACGTACAGTACAGGTATAAACCTACAGATCCAGTCAGCATTACTGGCAGCCCTGGAGATTCTTGTTGAGGGCAACGTGTTACTTAGAAACAACTCGGCAGTAATGTTTGAGATCTTGTTTCTATATTTCCAGGTGTGTGTGTGTGTGTTATTTTCTCTGGCCTGTTATTATCAGACACCACTTCTGTTTGAGTGCCAAGATGTAGTATGGAGCAGGTGTGAGACTAAACCTGCAGACTGTATGTATACAGATACAAAAAATTACCATTCAAAAAGCAATTTTAAGAATTTATAATATCAAAATGTAAGCAGTGCTTCAATATTTTGTCATTGCCTAATTTCAAGGGTGGAAATCAATCAATACTTCAATCAAGACTATGAATATGTTAGTAACTTTTTTTTATGACCACCAATGTTTTGTTCTTTTTCAAATTTGGAAAGGGGGCAGGGTTCCCACATCTTCTTAAATATCAAATTCTATTAATTTTCTGTAACTTTCCAAGGACCCCACACAGCAGAGTCTAAGACATGGATCACAGTTAATTACAGTTAAATACTGAATGTTTTAATGATGAGTATGAGCGGGCATACAGAGGCTCAGGGACTACAATCAAAAAGAAGGAGAGGCTTGAATGTGTCAACATTTCTCAGTTGTGCTGTCGAGTTACAGTAATGGCAGAAAAATTGCAGGAGACACTTGCAGACAGCAGATCCTCGCCTATACACTTACATTAATTGTTCATATTTCTTGCATGAAAAAAAACAATTTCATTTTATTTTTTTAAAACTTACAGCCCTTTCAATGACTGAATGAATGTCTATTTTAAAAACCCTTCAAGGCCTTAAGTTTTTAAGTCCATTTGTATTTTTACTCATTGAACTGGTGTGAGTTGAAGCTCTAGCTATTTACCCCCTTCAATATACTGTCCATAATAAAACCTTGTCCTAATAAAAGATAATACTATAGTGGCTCAGATTGTTTTTGTTTAACATAAAGCATAACTTCATTTCCTCTACTAGTTCAGGCATTTAAAAAAAGGATTTGCCTTTTAAACATATAACTCAAAAAAGGGACAACTCTCATTTCACGTTTTTTAAGTCAGTTTACATAATTGCTGGAACAAGGGAAGGAGGACTGAAAAGGACAGTCCCAGGCTAAAACACAGAGGGGTTGAGGAGTGGAGGGTTGGAGAACACACCTATATCCAGCCATGTCTACTCCTCCCCCTCCTCCTCCTCCAGGACCCAGAACCCCAGGAAAAGGATGCGCTCCGTGCACTGTGTGCAGTTCTGAGATAAGGCTCCTTCGGCAGAGGAGCGGTCTGGCTGGCTATCGGGCCCTTCCTGCTCCGCTCTCTCCCCTGGCGGGGGCTGGGGCTGGGCAGGGAACACAGGGAGGGCCCACAGAGGGTCCCAGAGAAAAGAAGAGGGTGGGAAGACATTCAACAGGCCGCCTCCTTCAAGACACTCCAGTTCTATCTGTCCCTGCTAATGTAGCCGATGGAAAGCCAACGGTAAGACATGTGCCAACGTGCCAAGATACCGAGGCCAACACATTCAGGAGGAGAGTCGATCAAGCCAGCAGAGGGGCGGTGGGAAAGGTTCACTGGAGAGCATGTCAAACTTTTTTGACTCAACACGATCAGCAGAAACATTTATTGAACTTCATTCTATTAATTTACAAGATGCCTTCATCCGAAACCTACTTTCTTAAGAAAAAATACACGACCACAACCAATACATCTGCAGATGTCTGAGTGAAGTGTTTTTTTTATTTTATCCAAAGCCTTTTAAAATTAGTCTTTGCTATTCTTTTAAATGTCCTCATTCACTAATCAGCTTCACAGTGTACAATTGAGTACTATAGTACACCAAAGTACCCTGCCGAAAAAGTAAATCAGTCAAACGATCCAGGTTTTTGTGATAGCTGTAAAAAATGGCAGTCCATGTGGATTCCTTTAACTGAATTAGTTGAATACAAACATACACTTAACAATTATGCACACACTGGTTAGTTGTGGCCTTAATCCAAAACATTAACAATAAAGCAATTCCTAATTGTCCATCATCTGGTTATCATCAACACAGAATTCCTGAAAAATGGGCAGCAAAGCATTCAGCGGCCTTTTCTTCCCCGATGCCATGATAAAACTGTGTGTTTGCTGACAAAATAGGCGAAATCTGGGGTTTACTCAGTGGTTTTTTTTATAGTTAACTCGATTGACAAGTAATTAATTACTTTTGGTTTAACCGCCTTGTTGAAAAGAACGTCAACTAACAATTCATTCATTAATATTTCATATTAACTCGGACCCCTACTGGCTATTCAATAGTAGCTTTAAAAGCAGACTGTAACAAGGTCAGCCCTCCCAATCAATACCACACCTATTAGTCATTCAAGGTGTGGGGATGAGGGTTTAAAAGTAAAGGAGATCTAATGAACAAGGGTGTCTGGTTATATTGCGTCTAATTATTAGAATGAAAATCTAAACCTCATACACTGGTGTAAAACTGGACAAGTTGCGAGGTTATTTAAAGTTAGCGAAACAGGTGATTATAACTGGTTATATTCAACCAATCAGCTCATTCAAAAGTATAAAGTCACGTTCTTGCTCACATGTTAATTAGCATTTGACAAAGCTGCAGTTGCCCATTTATTTTCTTAAAAAACTGCCCGTTTGCATTACTTGCTGTTTTTTTTCTTTCAATAATTTCAAGCCAATATTGGTTGGGTCTGTAATTGCATGAGTGTGCCCTCATTGTCCTGCCACAATAATAAATTTGGCGATACTCAGGGTCTATGGATCAGGCCCTGATTAGCCAGCTGTCTCTCCCTGATGAGCACACAAGTGCAGCAGCTCATCCTTCATGAGCCTGATGTGGGCGGACATAAAAAAACAGGTTGATGCCTTATTCCCTGGCAAATAAGCAAACCATTCCGCTGACCATCAATATTTTTATAAGTAATGTTACTGCCTAGAAAGCGATGCTTATATTCATCCTTGTCCTCCGCAAAAGTAATATTTACACAAATTAACAAAGTCAGAAACCATAAAAATGATGTAGCATAAAAACATTAAATGCTACACATGGAAGCTTCCACAGAGCAATACTTTTGCTAAAGGCAAATACTTTCTGTGTGTAGTTAGGACAACAAC
>CAEMYA010000010.1:7531857-7558291 GCA_903131615.1 Diplodus sargus
AAAAAAAAAAAAAAAAAAAAAGGTTTTGAAAAATTGCGCTTTGTGCCCGGTGCGAGAACGTTTATCATAAGTAACAAATGAAGACAACATTATGCATGCAGCGTGACTGCCCTGTGCTTGTTCAACATTGCAAACGCTTGCCGACAATGCCCCCCCCCTCAAGAGCATCGGGGTCCCCCCACCCCGACCCCAGAGAGGGAAGATACAGTGATTATTTTCCCCAGCTGTGATTTATTAGATTAAAGAGTCAGTGATTAAACGGTAGTCCGTGGCTGTAAACAGCCGAGAGGGCTGGAAATCTTTGGGCGGTTAGCTTCACCAGGCGGTAATTACCCCGGCCCCATGTATTCCAGTTTAGGCCTGTAACTAAGAGACGGACGCCCTCTTTTTCTTTTTTGTCCTGCGCTAATCTGTAAGTGTCAGTGAGCTGGCATGGCCAGGAGGGAGCCGTCCACACAACTGCCAGGGAGGTAAGGTGGTGTATGTGTGCTGCGGGTGTGCGTGTGTCTTTGCAGCAGGGGTGTGTTTGCGTGTGTGACTTGGCGGGCTTTGATATTTTTGGAGGTAGAAGCAAAAGGGCCTGTCAACAAACACGCTCAAGAAAGGGAGAGCTTTTGCTTGAGGCAATTAGATGTTATCTGAGAATGAATTAGAGCTCCTTGGCTTCACAATGAGCCCGGCACTCATGGGCATGAGTGCACAGGCCCCATTCAAAGTGAGCCAGCCACACTACGACAACGTAGGTTTACACTGGCGTCCCCTTTCAACAGATCACTGCTGCAAGTTGACAGACAACAAATAATTTCTCTGCTTCGGTGCCGTATTTCTATTTATACTGTCAATTATACAATACATAGGAAATGTGTGACGAGTAAAGGCTAATCCTGTTACGTTCCTGATGTGACAGAATAGGCCTCTAGCCCTGTGAAGAATAAAAGTACAATAATTTAAAATTAAAGTGCTTCAAGGGTTTCCCAACAATTCTGAGGAATTTTTAGTACAACACCAAAGTCCGTTCATGCACCACCTAAGCCAAGTGAATACAAAAAGCAATGACGAGAGCATCCAAACTGACTAAACGACTTTTCCTGGATCTAATCTCCAAAATGATGTTATCTTCCATTATCTTTTATTTTTAAAAAGTCAATGTTTTTAGGAAGGAACCTCGACCCCCTCGCCCCAAACTGTACAACTAAATCTTTCAAACCTCACAAAAACACTGTGCTTGATACAAACAAGTGATTTAATATATACAGTGCAAGTCGTCTGAGCAAGTCTCCATGACTTAACGTCTCTAAAAATAGAGCTTTAAAATAACAGTAATAGCAGTTATTAAATGGTAGAGGAGTTGTCAGTCTGCATATGTACCTGAAGTCAAATTGAAATAAAAAAATGTCTTACTCTTGAATGATAACACTAAAGTGCGACACATTTTGCAACTAAAAATTCAACACTACCTCCCTTTGCTGTTCACAGGCCTCAGCAGCAACCTGTGAAACCTGAACTGGAGTGCAGACAACCGAAAAGACATTTTGCTTCTGCGCCGTCAGCAAAGTTTCACTGTTCGACTCCGCCCATTGGCTCCTTGGCGCCTCGCCGACGCATCTGCCGAACGCTCGAGCCCCCAGCCCGGGCCGCCCCTGTCCCATATTCCTTAAGACCGTGGTATCGGGGGAGGCCTCGCTGACGTGCGATCCTTCATGTGGACGACGCGTGGGCAGGAAAAACTTGCAACAGGTGCCACCCGATGAGGCTTGATCCTCGGCCCTTTGTGCCTGAGCAGGAGTGGGAGTGGGAGAGGCCGCAGGGGTCATGCTGACCCGGGAGCGGGGTGCGCCATACCAACCGTCTGACTGGAAGGTTCAGACGTCAAAACAAGCCTTTTGCCAAATTGCGCTAAACCATATTTCTTCCGTGACACTTTTAAGTAGTACAAAACTAATGAACAGCTCGATAATGTCACAATATCGATGTTTCTAATAGTGAAACAGTCGTATGTGTAAGATCTACTGGCAAACTTGATTCATTGTAGATATGGAATTTGTTTTTTTAACTATGTTGACTGAGAGGCTGAATCAGTAAACATAAAATGTAATTTAGTTACTGCATTAAGCTAAAGTAAAATGATAAGGATCCTCAGCATAAATTATCATATCAAAAATCTTTATTTGGAATTATTATTTTTAGATTTAATACAATAAGGAAGTGGCCTTTTCTACATAAGATAATTGTCATCTAAAATAAAAACATGAAGCTTTTCAAATAATAAAACCATTGCCCCAGAAAAATGAATCTGAATTTTGTCTTTTTCAAAAACACACACCCCAAAAAAGGAATACAGAAGGAGATGTAGGTGGAAAATAAAACCATGGCTTCTTTCCACCTTTCATCTGAGCTGGCGGCTTTAAAAAATGACTAACTTTTGTTGATGTATGAATCGGCGGGGAGTCTATTTATCAGCAGGCCCTCTGCGGTCGCCCGCTTGGGTCCCTCAAGTCACAAGCCGCGTCGCTCCCCTTTGACTGATTAATTAGCCAATCAGAGGACATTTTTCACTGGGCGGCAGAATGGTTTATTTCAGCTAATGCCGGGCTTTCGAGCTGAGGCCCGTTGGAGCCTCGTCGGCTCTTTCGGCCTGCCTGAGTGGCCGGGCAGAGGGGCAAGGGAGATAAATCAAGCCGGGCTGGCCCTCCATGTGGCTCCCCTAACTAAACCCCCTGAGGAGGGCACGGTGGTGGAGAAGGAGGGGGAACTAGAGGGGGACGCAGGACGGCCAGGGGCACTGCTCGCCCGCCGATAAGCACGGGGAGCACAGGGCTGCCAAAGTGGCTTCATTTAGAAGTGGCCGGGGCTTTTTGATATCTCGGCAGAGAGAGCCTGTCGTTTGTCATGCCGTGAGTAATTGTGTGGAGGGGCACAAGAGGAGGCAGGAGATGGAGGGGACTCGCAAGCGTGGGATGGGTGATGGATAACAGAGAGCCATGTAGATGGACAGGTGCTCCACCATAGCTTGATAACCCTCACTGGTCAGGGAGTGTAAATAATGGTATTAGGCATACATTTTCAGGTGGCTATGAGGTAAGGTGGAAAAAGGTCGGGGAGGAAACAGTGGTCACCCATTTATCTTGTGCATATTGGTTTGTGTTTAACAGATAAAAATACAGGTTAAAATGCACAAGTGTAATGAACTTAGATTCAGGTACACACAGAGGTACACGGCAACTCAATACTAGTTAAAATGCAACAACTCAGCCAAAAATCTATAATTTTCAGTTTTGGTCGACACTGTCGGAAACGTGTGAAATATCTAGAGAAGGCCATAGTTAGTGGTGGTGCTATAGCTGACTGGATTATGTTGAGATGAGTTAGTAGTTTTTGGTCCTGTCAATTTATGTACACATATATCCCACTAACTATGGCCAAAACATTTAACTGAATTAACACACGTAGCTTAGTGTAAAAAACAAAACAAAACTTTAGAGGTATAATGAAGGCACCATAAATGTAGACTTTATGGCAGAATTGGACTGCATTACGTTACACAGGTGTACCGAATAAAGTGGATGTTTGTGTGTTTAAATGCACAGCATGCAATTTATGCCGCTTGGGGTCATTCAAAACAATAACACTAACATGCCAGTGATTGTTTAACAATGAACATAACAACCCCAATCTATCTGCGTAACTTAGGCAGAAATGTTCACTGACGAGGTAATGTATTCAATTTATATTTAATCACGCTTGTCAACTTCCTCACACAAATCATATCATGTTTCCACAAAAGTAACGGCCACATAACGATAAAAAAAAATGACCTTTTCTTTTCTCTGGGTTTGATCATTGCTAATAACTTTTAGGTTTATGATACAACAAAGGTCATTTTAATGCAGAAATGTTATACTGTGATCTGTGTGTTGAAAATAAATAGATGATTGGTGTGATGTCAGTGCTTAAAGTCTGCGCTCTGTCACACATGGCGAGGAAGGAAGGAATGAATTGACACGCTTTTAATATCAACACTCAATCTCTGATTTAGAGGTGGGACTCAGTCTTTCACCACACTACTTATCAAACACAATCTGTAATGCATCTTTAACATTGATGATAAAAAGTGTAGAGTATCCAAAGGTGAGAAAGTATTTAATTATAATCTGAGGATCAAAATTAAAGAATTGTTCCTACCAAACCTGTCTTTTATTTAAAAAATGTAAAGCTGACTGCAGAGAGAAACCTGCACTTATGTTTATATTACGATTGCAATTGTCGGTTCTGATTTATGAGATTAATAAAAGCATTCCTTTTCATTCTAGATTTAATTTAAAAGACATTTTCATGCAAAATACATCATACATTAAAAATGGCAAATGTTTGAACTTTGAAGGTTAATTGAGAAAAGGGGAATTTTACCTTACAATACAGCCCCATCCCAAAGAAAAGTAGTTCAGGTGAAACACTAGAATGGATGAGACTCAGTGGCTACCCGTATCCAAACAATTACTATGAAAGAGTTAATAATCTGTCCCATGTGCTCGTATGGTCTTTTCATCACATTAAGGACTGCCTTTGATGAACAGAGGCATGTGAGACAGCTGAGTGTGTGTTTGGTGTGTCTGCGTTTCAGGGAGCGTTGTGAGCAGCGATAAGAGGCCAGCAGGAAGCACATCACTGCAGAAGGAAGGAAAACCCCAGCAGTGGGGGACTGGTGGAAGGGAGGCTGGAGAGACAGCAGTGGGTGGTGGGCGAAGTGCTGGAAGATTCATGAGGCGGGAAGGAGGGCGGTTTTGGAGAAGCCGATCCAGATTTGGTCGAGTCTCCTGGCCTCGTCTCGTCGGGATGCAGATATGTGATAATGCGACTGGTGGCAGCATGTGTAAACCCTTGTTAATCAACTCCACCACTAAGAGAAATCTCCTAATGTTGATCTAGCCACTGCTTGGGAACACAACTCATTGGGGTATTGAGATAATTCATTCGAGTATATACAGGAGCGTATTTGCAGGGCTGTAAGCACAGATCAGGGTGCAGCGAGGGTCACTGGCAGTGTCACGAACACACTCACAGGAGATCCTGCACAATGCCTAGAGCTTGATTGGTCCATCACCCTCTTTACCTCTTTCCAGCTACCTCAGATGTTGCTGGGCTTTAACACAAGGCCTCATGGGAAGCCATTGTAATTGTGTTCAGTGTTTTCGATATGGTCAATGGTGTCCCTCCTGGCTGAAAAATAACAACCCATAACCAAACGATTAGGGAGAAAATGATGGTGTGTATTGCTCGCATTTCCAATGTTAATCAGCTAGGGAGCAGCAGCCATTGTGATGTTATGGCTCGGTACCTGCAGGGGAATAGAGGAGGTTTTTCTTGTGCAATTTATGGATTTTTAAGAAGCCAATTTCTTCAAGCTAAATGCTTGAGATAAACAGAGGAAGCCAACAAGAGGCTTCTCTGTGTGTCAGAGTCCAAAAAGCGACGTTTTTCATTGTCCTTCACGTTTCTGCATGGGGTCGGCAGAACTTAAAGAAATGAAGACTGAAGTGGATTTCTTTTAATTTATAAAAGTGCACAGAAGTTCTGTGTCTGCGTCACTTCTCATGTCTTTGATGATAATCCTACTGTTTGTTTTTTTCTGATTTGGCACGAACAGTTCAGAGGAAAGTCTGTTTTTAAATATCTAGAAATATTCTTACAAAATCTCACTGGTGGGATTATTGTGATTATGTGAGATTTTAACATTTTGTTGAATTTGGTGCACAAGTTTCATTAGCAGATACTTGCATTTATTTGTAATGTTTAACGTAAAACAACTCAAGGACTATTTATTTGATTCCATTAGACAGATTAATCTAAAAATAATTAGGGTTTCTGTTGTGGTAAGTAGGCTGAAGGAACTCACTTGGCCTGAAATGCAAGTTGCACCTGTCTCAGCCTGTAAGCTACGTTTCAAAAGCATGAGAGCCAGCATAACGCCAAATGGCAAAGTGACGTTTGAAGTGACCGGCGACCAATGCCAAGAGCTAAAAGAGAACTTTATTTTGCAAGCGTCATCATTTCACATTTCTGCACACCTCATCCCAATTTGGATTTTCCTTTAATAATGGCCGCTGGCATTATAGCTACCTGATGTGAGCGCTCCAAGACAGACGCAGAGAAGAGAGGGAAGTGCAAAGAGAGGAGTAGGGGGTAAGAGTGCAAATCCTTTAACTGGATTTAGGTGCTCTTGCCGCCATCAGTGGCCCGTTGGCGGTGGTAAAGCCGCACACTGTGACACTACTAATCTAGGGCCACAGGCTGCTCAGGAGCTAGGAGCTGAAGGATCACATGATACTGCAGCAACTGATGGAGGTATCAGCACCAGTGGTCATCCTTAATTACCAAGACAGAGGCTGATAAGCTCGACCCACCTGGCCAGAGGTATGCTGCCTCCCCCAGTGCACAGTTGACATTGACTGCGTTAAGAAAGATCACAGGCCTGCCTTCTTTAGGAAACTACTGTTTCACTGGAAAAAGAGTGACTGACGCCTCGACTACACATTTTTTCTGGCAGGACATAGTGCACTTTGACACATAAGACTGGCAGACTGGATCATATGACTATAATACTTTGGAGGTATCGGTCATGATTATATTTCCTGGTTTGGAGAGACAGACAGGTCCCAAATCCCAAATAATTCTGCACCTTGTCGATTACTTAAAGACACTTTTGAACTAGGAATAAGTTAAAAAAAAAAAAAAAAATCTGACATGCAGGTCAGGCTTCAATTATAAGAATAACGTTGGTTTGTTTTATCATCTATGGGTGTTTTTGGATAGGTGTTTGATGTATATGTTGTTAAAATTGTGGGTAATGTAAATCGTGACGTCTCTTACCTGCTCTTGCTCTTTGGCAGATCTTGCTCTCTTCCCAAAGATACAGTTAAGGTCGGTTTCAGTACGAGATGACAGATCCTTCCCTAGAAAGGGGGGGAAAAACACTTGCTTTAGAAATTCAAATTCACTCTATGACTTACTTTCATCTTTGGCACTTAGAAATTGGGCTAATTTAAACAACAAAAACATTAGTTTGTGTGTCTGTATGTGTGTCGGGGGGGTCGAAGGTAGGAGGAGGTGGTCTCTTGACTAAAGAAAGGAGAGGTTTGCGTCGTTTGCTCCTTGCTTCAGGGATAAAACAGCAAAGAAAAATAAACCAACGGCGCGGTCCGCCACGCCACGCCTCCGGATTCCCATTTTCAAGCCGGGCCTCAAAGACTCCTGAAGCATACAGTCGCCTGTCTCAAGCCCGGGTCCTGTTCGTACAGCTGCATCCTCTTCCTTCAGTGGGGCTCTGATAACATTTGGTTATTTATTGCTTTTAAACCTCTATCTGCCCCCTTCTCTTGGCTTTGAAAGTCGCTGCACATGCACGTCTAAGAAGTAAAACCAAGAAAGTACGCTGAAAACTAAAATAAATGAGGAGGACGGGAGGGGATGGGGCCGTGGTGTTTGCCTACTAGTGAACACAGGTCAAAAGTAAAACTATGCCCAATCTGACCTTTTTGCTGTTTGGATGAGGAAGTACCTGTCAAAATTCTCTGGCTTTCAGGTGAAAGTGCAAATAACAATGTTCTGATAAAAAGCAGCTTAACACTTCTTTTCCCATAAACTTTGAGAAGGCGGCTGAATCCCATTACGCAGGATGAGGGCACGGGCTCTGCTAATGTGTGGTGGAAACTGTTAGTGAATACATGCTGGTTTCCAAGGACACGGCTGAAATGGCAGCAACTGTCAGCACTGATAACCAGTCAAACCAGACCAAGGAATCACTGAGGTTGTACAGAGATATACACAAATGTGATCAATTGAAACATGGTTTAGAGCTGCAATGATTAATCAATTAGCTGTCAACTAATTGATTAATACATCTGAGAGCTCTGATTCTACCTTCTTAAATATGAATATTTTCTGGTCTCTTCTTTGACAGTAAACTCTTATGGTTGAGAACATTTCATAGACAAAACTAAATCCATTCATAGAGGAAATAACTGACAGATTGATAGGCGATGAAAGTAATCGTCAGTTGCAGCCCTTATTAGTGCCAAGTCATATCAATGTCACCTAATTAAACACAGACCTGGGGGTAGATTTCATATTTTTAGAGGAATGAAAGAACACAACTTAGTACTTCTGCCTGCTCAACTCTGTAGCTTGATAATACATATCTATCCTAAAAAGGTAATGATTGTTCACATTAAATGCAATAATGTGTTCTGTTACACGCCCAAAGACAATAAAGGCAACCCCACAAATAGTGGATGGAGAGCTGCGGTTAAATTCTGCATCAACCACCCCTCGCTGTCCTGACAGGTGATAGATGGAGGCAGCAATTAAAACTGGGTTACTGGTTTATGCTGTGGGCCCCCGGACCTGAGCAGCGGAGATTTTGGTGCCTTTCCCCGCAAACAAAGGCCATCAATCCTCAGTGCTGGCAGTGAGGGAAGCAGCCCAAACAGGATATCAATAAAGAGCAGGAGAGAGTAAGGAGGCGACCTGCACTGAGACAGAGAGCAAGATGTTCCCAAGGTCCTCAGATTCTACTGAGGGCACACGGTTTTTGAAGCAATGTGCGATAGGTCATCAATACACTGGTGCATTACGTATATTAAAATATGCAGGGGCTTAAAACAGATGCACCTGCCAGTTTGACCGGAGTCACTGCTTCATAACTTCTTGCTGAGTCATTTAGACAGACTGAAAAGACTTCAATGAAGCGTAGTTGTAACCTCCCTTTGAACAATCTTACTCAAGCGATACTCTGCTCTCTGGCACTTTGGCTTCTGTCCAGTCTATCATGGTTTTCAATGGCGATGATGGCACACATGGACATGAACACGCTGCAGTCAGCGTGTGTAAAAAAAGGTATTAAGCTGAGACTACATGCTCTCAATCTTTCATCTCAGCTGTCAAATTTGTTGACAGTTGACACCACAATACATACATAATTCCTGCTTTTTGCCCCTTAAGATGTGTTCTTCTTATTCAGGATATTCAGATAGTGTGATGTATTACAGACGATTGCCGTGAAATGTGTGTATGTCTGGACCCCTGGATATTTTGTTAAAGACAGAGTCAACAATATCATTTTAAAGTCAATGTACTTGTTATCTCACTGGGTGTGAAATCAGGCATTTAATGAAATGTATTTAAACTGTTGACCTCTGTTTGTTCGCAAATGATCTGTTTACATCCAGAACTATGAGAGTAGTACATGACTTTTTCAACCTCTCATGTAACGAGCTTAGCGACACTAAATCTATTACCAAGCCTTAACTTGGCAACAGCTTCACAGGGAGGGCAGCCGACACTGGTGCGGTCGGTGGAAGCATGCAAACAGGCGTGGCCGGTTATGCGCTTGCCAGGTAACTCTTTGGTTGCCCATGCCAGTGCAGACCACAAGCTGCTGCTGGACACACTAAAGTTATGTCAACAATGGGAAGATTCCAAACATAAATGACGCGGGATTTCCTGTAGGTACTGCTGAGGACCATCACTATTTCCAAAACTAGCAGAGAACTGAAAGTTTTAAAGTCAAAGCGCACTGACAGTTTATGCATGTCAGACCACCTGAGGCAGGCGGAGCACTCAAGTCTCAGGTTTCCACTTAAGTTATGAGTCTCTAATGGACAAACGAGCAGTGCCAGCGTCCCTTCTGTTGCATGACAACGGTTTGCGGCCTCTTTAAGAAGAAACCACTAAAAGTGGTGTCACGTTGCCAAAAACGGTTTGATTGACGGGTCTGACGCCTACAGAGACACAAACTGTCTCCAGATTGAATTCCAGTGGAAAGATTAACACCTGCCTATCGTCCTAACTGCTTCCCTCTCTGCTTTCTGACAATCTGAGAAAATAAAGATACTGAAATCTGTCATTCGCTACCTGCTGTTTAGTTCCCCTGACATTTATCAACAGCTGGTGGTGGTAATTGAAGGGATCTCCTCAAACGGATTAGAACTTAAAGTCCTGCAGGATCAGACTTCATCAGTTTACAGCTTGTCAGGGGTATGGCGCATCCAAATGCAAAGACAATAAAAGAGGCCCAAGTTCACCGTCAACGCAAATGTCCAATGACAAACAACAGACAAATGTGGCCGCCTGAACGACTCGTGAGCAGGGTATTGTTAGTGGTGCTTTTCATAAGGTCAATGAGGTTGTTTTGGGGGCGAATAGGGAAACATAACAGAAAGGATGGAGAGGCCTAAATTGAAGTGTACTAGTTCAATGAGCTCACGGTTTAGTGTATGGGTGGCAGATCTGCCCCAAAAAATATTCATATATAAAACAATTATTTACTTTCAATGAAAATCCAAATCAGTCTTCACATGTGCTGTAGTCTCCCGCCTGACTGGAGATAGCCGATGAATGTCTCCACTTGCACCCTTAAAAAGACAATATTGCATGAAAGATAGTCCCTCATGCGCTTTTCCGCTATCTGTAACTCACGATGCATTATTCACAAGCCGTATGCTTCAGTAACAGCCCAGCGCTTTGGCTCAACAGCAGTCAACACAACGCCGAAAGTCTGAAGGCTAAGCAGACATCCCTCTGCTAGTTTTAATCAAAAAAAAAAAACAACATTTTTTAAAAAACATGTTGAACAAGTACCGGGCAGGCTCCAGATTCTCGAGAAATGAAAGGCGTGACAACAGCCAAAGTACACATGAAGATGTTTTAAACGAGAATAGTGGAAGAAGTTTATGTAGGCAGACGATCACACTGTTTTGCCAACAAAAACATGTTTCCTTTGGTTCAGCGCACCAGGCGTGCACTACTCTCTTGAGCTGTATTTTTCTACAAGTGTTTAGATGTGCATTAAGGCTAAATAATACTCTGCCCACACCTTTATAAGGCAGCGTGCTTTTGTCGTCAGTCATTGATATCAGCTACCTAATTACAACCAATTTTTCCCCAGAGAAATTTACGTTAAACGCCTCCAGTGTGAAGGACAGAGAGAAAAAAAAACCCTGGATCCGGTGCAACGTTCAAATGAATGTTATATGAGTTAAGTAGGTATAAAGAGGTAGGGCAGGAAGGAATACGTATGTGCGATCGCGTCTGGTGCATCTCATCCATCAGGGACAAGGTCTTTTTCTGGCTCCTGCCAAATTAAGATCACGAAAACAGGGTGAGAGGGTCTGGGGGAGAGACTGAGGCCACGTTTATCTAGCAGGGTCATCTTATGGGCCACACAGCCCCTGGGAGGTGTTGTTGCTCGGGTTGGGGGGTGGGGGGCAGTAAATGGACATGCCAGATGCCCCAAACAGGAAACAGGAAGTTGCTATTGAATGACGTAAAATAGAAAAGGCTCTTCCAGGTGAGGCAAGAGTTGAGATATTTTGTTTTCCCATGTATGCTGACCTGATGAGGTAGATTTGAACTCTATACCAAAAACGATTATAGATCAAGCACTTTACCATATGTTAATATTTGATTAGCGTGCACTACTTTCTTACAAAGAGACTTCCTGCAAACCGTGACAATCTAATTAAGAACCCGAGCCTGTAATCACTGAACTATGCTCCAAGTAAAGCAACTCAGCAGTAAAATATGGGCTAGCGGTTATTCATTTTGGTCTCCAGTGGTCCTGAACACTAAAATTCCTCCTCGTGCCTATCAGTGTACCGGCCTTGACCAGCAAATCTTGACTTCCTGACGTGTAAAGGAGTAATGAAAGTAGAAGGAAGAGTTATTAATAACCTCCCCTAGCACTGACCGGGCCAACTGACCCGGCACAGGCCGACAGATCTATGATCAGCATCTGTGCTCTGAGCCAAATGAACAAGGCTCAACCCAGCCTTAAGGAGGCCGTCTGTCTGTCTGCACACTTGAGTTGCTGCTGAAAAAAAACCAAAAAAAACTGAGCTGAGCTTAAATCAGTATATGGTTTTCCTGAAACTGAAAAAAGCAGATCGATTTTCAGTGGAGGAAATGTTTAACAATGTGATGAACAGTTGATGCAGTCTGTCTGATACTACAGAGACAATTGTACAGGTAGTCCCTGTAATGACTGATGAGAATGAGAAAGGGAAACAACTGTGCACACAAAGAACATCTTCCTGTTTATCTCTCCGCTGCTGCTGCTGCTGTAAAACACACCTTTAGTGAACTTCATGTAATGGACCCTCTTTCTGGAACCCTTGGATTTCTCTTCCAAGCTGAAGCCTTTCTTCTCCTCTGTTGGAGGTTCTAAGGAAATATAAGAAATAAACTTAAATTTCACATGTAGACACAATTTTAATATCTTCTGCAGTATTTTACCTCTTTGACAACTTGGAAACAACAATATTCTATGCTTGCTTTGTTTTCAAGAACAGTGATAATGAAGATGTTTGTTGTGTGACAGTGAGAGTATCCAAGGGTTTTCTTTGGTAAATGTGGCAGTGCAGCGCCCTCCAGTGTCCAAATAATGGAACAACAATCATTAGAAAAACCACACTATTGTTTGAAGTCACGTGTTTCGTTCAGAATCACAGTTTACTCGCGAAAGTAAGTATATATTGTGCCAGGTGTAGATATTGATCGATTTCAGATACACACTTGAAAGGATTAGTACAACTTTCAAGGAGTTAAATTACAAAACTGCAGCAAATAATGTTTACAGAACTGGTTTCTACCAAAAGCAATGAATCTACACAATCAAGCAATGAGTGATTGTGTAGATTCACATTCCTGACCTAGATGTAATTGATCAATTTAATACACATTTCATGGACTAATTATTTTTTACAACACATCAAAATAAAAAGACAAATAAATACTGAATAGTGACAGTTTTTACATACCAGTGTTTTTGTTGTTGTTTTGGCCATGGTGGTTGTTCAGTTGAGCGAGAAGCTCATTGAAATCATCTTGGTGTGCGATCCAGTTATCCTATGAACACAGCAGATCTTAAAAAGGCTCAATGCAACAATTTGTAGCATTTTACGCTTATAAATCACTTTAAACGGACATATGTGATTGGACTGTGACCTGAAAAGCAAGACCTTGCCCGTCTCTCGGTTGCCTGTAAACCATTTGTTTAACGTGTTTCAAGCTGCTGGACTGTGCAATTCTTTGTGAAGAGATATGACTTCGTGCATGTTCTCGAGTGCAGCATCTTAGTGTCGCTCTCCTCTCCACCAACAGAGAGCAACAGTAGCTAACACAAGCAGAACTGCAAATATCTGCAGGGTAATTATTTTTGATAGTTTAACTAATTTGAAACATGATACAAGTGTACGGTAATATTAGCATAATAAGACTACAGTGCTCTGAAATCGGGTATTAATGGACATGACTTAGTATTTCTGCAGCAAAACTGTCATCAAGATCTGTACTGAAATAAAGGCTGCGATATTACTCATGAGAAATTAAATATTGCTTGAAAACACCCCCTCAGATAACATAAGCATATACTGTGCCCACGCATTTATATCTACAAATAACCTTGACTTTCCAATAACAAGACACTGGCTCTACCCTGTAGCCACAGCCACCACTTATTTGGTTTTAGGTTGTAATAAAAAAAGAGAAGAAATACAATATAATGAGCAAGGAAAGAAATGATCTCACTCAAGTGTTAAATGTGCCTACCTCATGGCTGACATTGGTTCCCAGACCATAGTTGTCGTTCTTAACCTTCACTTTGATGTGATCGGTGGTGCCTTGCTCAGTTCTGCCCAGGCCCTTCACGTTAAAAACAGAAGAGAGATCATGTGAGACTGACGTTCAACAATCCCACCCATACTACACTGCCAACTTCAAAACATTAAGGATCCGTCACAACACTCACCTTGCCCTTCGACCAGCCCATTCGCTCCAGCATCTTCTGGCCAAATTTGGAGTCATCTTTACTCCAGTTGCTGTTCCTGGGGTCGACGGACCACTTCTGTTTCTTCCGGGCTGGAGACAGAGAGCAGCAACATCGTTACGTAACAGTCACCATACATACATATATTACGTAAACGATCAGGACAAGCCACGCCAACCAAGATAAGACAGATAATGCGTTTAAATGCGCTGTGATAATTTACTTTAAAACTATGTCCTGTGCCTGCGAGCACACTGACTGACAGCTGTCAACATTACGGGAAAAGATGCACTACACTACGAACATTCGTTAAAAACAAACATGTGAGAGCTTACGCAAATTTAATGTGTATAAATAAAGCAGTATGCAGCCATTAATTGCAATACCGTTAGCTGTAATGAGCTAATAACTAGTGACTGCAGTAGAGACAACGTTAGAAGAGACAACACGTGTTTACATCGACTGCCTCTTGCTAATGCTAATGCTAGCTACCAGAATACTTGAAACAAATAAAAACTACGTAATATTTTTGGAGGAAAGTCTCTCGACAGGTGGTAAGGGTGTTTTCGCGAACACAACACACATAAATACACACTGTTACACTGAAAGAAAAATAGAAATATTCATAAGAAACTTTAGAAGAGTTTCACATACGCTCGGCAAGCATGGACATCCTGGGGTCCTTAAACAGCTTGACGACAGTCGGTTAGGGATCCTAAAACAATGCCTGACGACAATGCGTTGCCACGTCGGTTGTTTGCGTGAACGTATCATTATAAAAAAAATAAATCACTGCGTGTAGAATTTCAACGCGGATTAAACTAATTTTAACGACGAATATTATCGATATTTGTACTCTTATCACTGCGAGGGACTCCCCTCGCCAACAGAGGGCGCCTCAGCCACACGTCCACGGCATAAAAACATGCAACGTGTGCTGCTGCGTTACCCAGGTTCAATGAACCTAAAACTACCTAACAACTGCCCGAATGAAATTGGGTTTCTGTGTCTAATACTCATATACAACTAAAGAAAAGGGGGCTAGTACCAAAAATATCAGCAATATATTATTGTGAAATAGAGGTGTGACTAAGATGTACTGAGGAAGGACTTTCCATAGCTGAACAATAACATTACCAATGTATAATTGTATATCATATATATGAAAAAAAAAAAACATCATGACAAGATAATGACTAAAAATCGATCAATACCACAAATTGTATTATCCTTGCAACACGAATTAGTGTTTAACAGATGGAGACCGAAACATGTAATTTTGCATACCTTGAAATCCAAATGCCAAAACAAATAGCCTATGGGCTGTGTGTCTGTCATCCGCCTGTGTATGCTGATATCAGCCCACGAATACATTAGTCAGGCTCCACCCGAAACCAAACTATGTGGTGCCCAACTCAAACAGAGCATTGCATAACAAGTACTGACTGCATAACCTGCGGCCGTGCCATAATGTCATAAGGTTCTTACAGATGGATGCGATGCACTGAGTCTCAGCTGCACCCGATCACATTTTAAGAGTTCTCGGTGCAAAGCTGCTTCCTGTAATGGCAGCACAACTGCAAGTGATCACAACAAAAAAAGCACTTTCACTCTGAAAGAGCAGCTCACGAGCGGCACTTGAAGGCAGCAGCTGTAGCTGAGATGTGGACCAACAGGATTCCACATGAATACCAAAGTCCTCTTATGTAACTTGTAATCAATAAGACAATATACTAACCCGCATAAACCACCAGTGAGCAAGACATTAGTAGAAAGCTTAATGACAGTAAAAGTAGCAACACTAACATGAGGGATAGCGTCTGTCGGTGGTTTATAGGATGTTATTGCTTAGTCTTCACTTAGAGTTGCTGCTAGGCTTTTATAGTATGGAGCCTGGAGTGTTAACATCTTTTGTTTGGATATATTTCGCAATTAAACACTGTAAAAGTCTAAAATCATTCCAGTGAGCACACTCCAGGCTCCTTCTAGTGTGGCTGCCTTGCATTTATACGTGGTGGACTTGAGTGTCCTTGAGTTTCACGTCGGAACATTTATCAGCCCTGTCAGGAGTCTTAGACTAGATATGAGGCCAGTGTTCACAATTCATGTCTGCACAATATTTATTTATGCTAAACGGTCCCCAAAGATGTATGTAGACTGACTTCGGTCACCTTCAGGATATGTACGCCTTGAGAGGGAGCCCGAATCCCAGGATTATGTCACAAATGAGACTTCTTCCGTGTGAAACATTCATTTAAAGTCAGAGATTGAGGTGAAAATTTAAGCCAAATTAATGTGAAAAAAACAGTTAAAGATTGACCTTGGAGGTTAACTTCATGTCATTATAGCACAAAATGAAAACACTGACAGTGTTTCAGTGTTGTGAGAATATTTATCTCTCTTAGAAAAGTCAACACCAACCTAATCTGAGTACCTGAGGATCTGTTCTCTCTGAGGTGCATTATGGATTTTTAAATGTGTAAACTGCATTATTTTTTTTTTTAGGAATGTCTTAATCAAATTTTTGGTTTCTGTGCTTCCCTTTTTTATTTTACTGTTTGGTTCCTTTTTGTCATATTTGAAAACGAAATATATCAATCAATCAAACAAATTTTTTTATTTTGATAGTGATATATGTGCGGACTATTTGCCATTTATACTTTATCTATTTACTTACAATTTTCTGCAGTGACGTGTTAAAGGGCCTTCGAATTCTTGAGTTGATCTCTCAGTCAAGTGATAGAAATAAAGTAAAAGACACAAATATATAAAAGATATGTACAATAATATATGTGCAATATAAACAATGAAAAGTATAAATAGTGTTATAGACACTACTAGCGTGTAGGTGTCTCCTACTGGACAGTTTGATTTTAAAACCTAAATCTCAATGTTAAATCACCCCTTCCCTACATTTTGATTTTAAGTGGAATATGTAAGAATTGGCCACCTGTCAAATTCATTCTTAGAACAAGTTTAGTTTTAATTTTCAAATTTTCTCAACTAAAAGTCTTACGTACTGCCCCTTTAAGTTGATTTGTTTGGCTGATCAACCATCACTTTACTTTTCAGCCCTTAAACTGAGACATTTTTTTAATCAAGTACTGATAATTGGCACTCATTCCATCTCCAACAGCACAGATTCAATATATTATTAGTTGATAAATAAACTGCATGTTGAGCATAATAGTGAAACATGTACTTCATAAGGGTTAAGATACTGGCAGTCCTGTATAACTGCACAGCATTACTTGAAAGATAAACGTGAACAAGATCGGGTCGGACATCGGGTTTTATTTCTGTAATGGTCAAGTCTGAGTTGTGTAAAGCTCTAATCTGACCCCAAATCTGTGGTTAAAGTTACCACCTCAAGCACGGGATTAAAGGCGAGCTTGCGTAACAGCCTGAGAGGGGATCAGTCACAGTAGATATTGTCGCACCTGGCTCGACCTGATTGTCCTACAAAGACTCAGACAGTGGGGCTCATGATATTCTGTGCTATCGCGTTACCATTCCTGTATTTTTCCCCTTCTGTCCTTGAAATGTCCTGATTTCAGCTGAAGACAAAACCTGCAGACCGCATGTTGAAACCGCACACCGGCAATGTAAAGGTCAGATCAGGTCATCCAAAATTGATAGCTCTCGGGATCATTGAATCATAGAGCTCGTAAATATCGGCCATGAACCGGAGGTCATTATTGATTTTATAGCCCTCTCAGCATCAGCTGTTCCAGACTGCTGGAGTCGTGGAGAAAGCCAGTAGATGCTTTTGCAAAAGCCTTTTACTAAACAAAAACAAGAAGAAGCTCGGTTCAGGACTTTATTTTTCCCACAAGTGGAAGTTCTTCATGCAGGATAAGAACACAAATAAATCCATCATAAAGACAACTGAAGGTATAAAAAAAATTACCATGAGAACACTCTGTGCCTTATAAGGGAGCGCCGTACAGTAGACCCTTACAGTCTTCTTGCGGAGGAGGGTGGTCTTGGGTTCTATTACCATGGCAACAGGTCTCCATGTGGAATAACAGCTGTGGCACAGAGTGTTATGGCGCTCTTGGCCCGCCGCCCAGCAGCCCCCCACCCCCCTCACCCCCACCCCCTCTTTATGTCTCGTCCTTTCACTGCAATGTAAGCCGCCTGCACACTGTGCGAATCTTATTACGCGATGACGAACAAAACAGTGGGGCCCAGGCGACCGAGGAGGCTCCCTGATTGGCCGGCGGGAGGCGGGCCTGCATGTGTGTGCACACCCAGGGAGACGTCTTACATAACAGGCTAGGTTTCCCCCCTCCTAGAGGGAGAGAAAGAACGAGCTTGTGGACACTTTGTCACATGGCTCTTTGTTTCTGCTTTCCTCCAACCCCCCCCCCCCCCAACCCCCAGAGCCTCTATGTAGAAATCTGTCAGGCACACACATGTGCAGTAATAGTTAGTATGTTGCCCCTGAGCTTTACACGCTTGCGCTGCAGTTGCTTGTTGCTTGTGTGTATTTGATGTAACTCCTGAAAGATGTAACTTGATTCTTCAGCCATGACTTAAAATCACAGCTCCTCTCAGTTCTTACGCTGGCAGCTAAATGTCAGGACAAGAAAAAGGCCCTGTGTTCCAGACGGCAGGTCAACTGCATTAAAGTTCTATTTGGATCTTGGCAAATCCAGTGCAAATATTGACTTATATTTGCAGCTCCACGTTTCTGCCAAACTCCTGAAGGTAAGCGGGCTGCGTATGCTTCTTCATATGGAGGGAGGAAGACAAATTAAAGAAACTTTAAAAAGGCTTCAAGCGTAAACGGCCGAAGAACCATCAAGCGCCGCTGTAACCTGATAAAGTGGCTCGCTGTTGTCTCATCTTTCTGCTGGAAATGCTTCTTTTTCTTTTGTGTTTCCGTCAGCTGTTACCATTGTTTTGCCCTCCTCTGTAATACAAGTCAAACACTGATAACACCATTACTATTTGTGTAACTGGATGTGAAAACACTGTGAGATCATTCCTACGTGCCGGAGTTGCAGGGATTTGGTCTGTGTGAAAAGAGCCTGCTCGCGATTTCTTGTTTGCTGAGCTTTGTAATGAGAAAATGATCCTTTTTCCTCCCAACCAAGAGAGCACACCTGCAGCTCTATTGACACGCGCTCACAGAGGAGAGGTGCCAATTAGAGTGGAGAGCTGGCAAAGTGTTCGTAGCCGCTGTGCTCTTCACTCATGATTGAGACCGAATGGAATATGCGCCTCGTCTTACTTAACGTCGAATTTGGCTGAATGGAACGGACCTCTCGGCGCACTCTGCCTCCACTCCGAGCTCTTTTCATTCCGCAGCAGGCCTGCGAGACAAATCCAGACAAGGTCGCCAGGACGCGGCTGCAATTACCAACACCGAGAAATTGAAGAAAGGCCATCAAGCGTGTGGCGAAGGACGCGGCTGTCCTCGGGGTTACAGTTTACGATCCCGTTCAGTGGAGAAATCATGCAGCAGCTTCGGTTAAGTGCACTTATTGATGTGCTGAGGGAGACATTTTTTCTTCTGGGTTAGTTTCTTGCGCCTTCAGAGACTCAATTGACCTCTAACCTTAAGGAGGAAGGATGTCAAGGAAGACAAGGACCAGAACTGAGAAGACATACGTTGTCCCACCAATCCCACTTTTCATCCTCATCCTTATAACCTAAACCTATTATAAATATATAAAATGTGCGTCATTGTTATATAATCTTAAACTACAGATCAGCACGTTTATTTGTCAGGTCATCTGTCACTCTGTTATTTGATTAATTAGCGTTGCAAGCCCTTGGTGCTTCCGTCGGTTCTTAGTTACTGCACACATATTGACGACAGGACGAGCGGGTTTCCAATTTGCAGGCTTGGATAAATCAGATTATTGAGAAATCACATTATTCCCCTATCAGTAGATGCCAGTTCTCTTTCCACACAAAGGATTTCATTAGACTCGGGGAAAGAGCGCCACCAATCCTCTTTCTTTTTAAAACACAACCCCCGGTTCATGCGCAGGCTCGACCTCTTACAGCCTCAGAATGAACACTCAGCTGAGAAGAAAAGGCTGCAAAGAAGCCCATCGTTTATTACATAAATAATCACTGATTCTGTGCAAAAAAAAAGAACACATGCTGTGTCTCCTCTTCGGCCTCACATAGGCCCTGCATGAGCCCGGACTCATTATCCTGAAGGAGCTGCTTCCCTGAACCTGCTGCACAGCGGCCGGTGATCATCAGGCTCTCTGGACTCTTAAACGATGTTTGCTTTTACTGATCTTCGCGAACTCTTCCCCATTTTCAGCTTTTGAGTCGTTTGCGATAACATTCATTCAATCATTTTGTCCGTCTGTTCCACTTTTTTTTTTTTTTTTACAATGAATGGAAATGGAAAGTCGGGTGAGGTCCGGTAGCCCTCGAACAATTTCTGGAGCTTTACTGGAAAACAGCGCTGCAGCATTTTCCTTTTAACGACTGAAGTAGATGGGGAAGTGTATCAAAACGTTAAAAAAGCAACAACTACCAAAAATAAATAATTGCCCCATACGGCCCAATCCAAAACACCATTTTCATGTTTGGGTGAACCGTTCCTATCCGTCTTTCTGTATGTACATGATGTATAGGGTAAAGTCTACCCTATGGATGTCGCTCATCACGCTCACTGATCCTCCACATCAAGAATAATAAAGCAAATAAAAGGAAATGTAATCAAATACGTGCACAACAACACTGTCGGAAGCCGCAGTTGCACAACTCACAGAACAGGAATGTCGGTTTGAAGAGCCACTCTGCCTGAATGTTGCATAAGACAACAAGTCTCACAATGTAACATTAAATTGCAGTGAAGTTATGAGAACAACAGGTCAAGTGTATATGCATGAACTGTGTAAAACCTGCTCCTGACAGCTGGATGCGTTTTCTCAAGCCTCCACACATGCACACGCCGACTCTTTCGATTCCTCACAAGCCGTACGCTGCTTTGTGTCGCTTTTGGTCAGAGCGCACGGAGAAGTTATTTCCCGGATCGTGTTACTGGTTTTGGCTGCCGGCAGCACAAGCTTCAAACCTTCACACGTCGCACTGGAACAGCATATCATATTTTCTCACTTCTGCAGTCAGACAATACTCGTTTCGACCTGTTCAGGAACGCCGGGAAGTTAATCCGGCGTCGCTGACGATTCCAATAGTGACAATCGGTAAAGGTCAGATTTGAGGTGAATGTGAACATTTGAACGATTCTGCAAGTCACTGCATATCAAATGTCGGCGTACAGGTTGCTTATTACATAAGATCACCAAATGCATGATGATGCATCTTATCTGCTCTCTGTTCTCACGACCTTTCGGCTTTCATAAATCGCAACCAATGAAGGCTGTTTTGGATAATTTGCACAGCTTTAAAGAATAAAGGAAGTTAAAACATTAACAATCTCTTTTAGTGAAGACAGACATGCACACGTTGGCACAGTTGGACCTTGGGGACATTTTGTCCTCAAATGTTTGCCATGGCACGCTCCCAGAGATATTGTCGGCTGCGGTTTGTTTATGTAAGAGAGTCAAGAGGAACTTGTTAGAGATTAAATTCTCTTCATGTTGTGAAGGTGTGAAAAAGACAGCAGACACAGGCAGAGTGGTACGTGGAAAAAAAAACCTTTTATTGTCAAAGCTTGTTGTGATTAAAAGACCAGACAGAACCTGCTAGGACTTTCATACAGAAACCAAATTCCAAGCATCATTTATTTTATTTTTTTACAAAATGTCGAGATACAGAAACCACCAAATGTGGCTGAACGGAAATGTGGCATACGGTGTCACATTTCCCTTTTGCGTCAAAACAAATCCCCAGAGTTGATGGAAATAATAAAATAACATAAAAAGTGGACAGGAACACTTACAAACAAAGAGTGTTAAGAAAATGCCTTCACTTGATGAAGCTCCCACACGTTTAACACCAACAGACAGAATAAATAACGTTACGTGGAATAAACAGAAGAACAATTCTCAAGAATCATCGCTCCGCACTGCTCGTAAAACAGATGCACTGCATCAGAAATCGCCCCCCGCAGGTGATTAGGCTCATTTACTTGTCAGTAATTTTAAGACACAAATCCGTCTAAAGTGCATCAAAGAACACAACTTGTGTATTTGGACACCCACTTGATTTTAGCCACGGGAGCTTTAGGCCCGGAATACCTGAATTATCAAAGTCCCGCGAAATTTAGCAGTAAAAAAACAAAACCCTGACCGATTTTGGATTTCCAAAGAAAAACAGGTGGAAACGTTCACACATACGCGATGCAACAGTCTGTTAAATAGATTTTTTTGCCTAGAAAACATTGCAAAAGAAAAATAAACATGTGCGCAATTAATCAACATGCAAGTCATCTTCCTTTTCATCCAACCAAGTTTTTTCAGAGGCAACCGTTTCATCCCTGATACCGCTGACGACCTTCCGCCGATGGACCGCTCTTTGCCGAATCTCCGTGGAGAAAAAAGGGGGGGGGGGGGGAAGAGAGCAAAGCAGGGGTAGATAGACGGGAGCGGGGAGGATTGTCTAACCCGCGCTGACCTTTACATTCTGGAGACACAGTGGCCTTTGTGCCAGGCAAGCAGAGCCCTTCTGATTTTACACAGAGAAGTGAGAGAACAACTATGTACAGGCCATGTTTCTCTATTCTCTTTGGTCAGTCTTTACATTATGTACAAAGAACGCTCGGACCGATGCTCTCAGTTAGCGCGAGCCATGCGCGTGTCTGTGCCGAAGTAGTTGAGCATCGTCTGGACGAGCTCGGGCAGATCGTAGTCGTGCTTCCAGCCCCAGTCCTTCCGCGCGTTGCAGTCGTCGAAGTTCATCGGCCAACTGTCAGCTGGAAAGAAACAGAAGTGAGACATTCAATACAATTCTTAAAAAAAAAAGAAGATAAAACCAATGGTTTTCCTTTTTAACTACATTCAGATCTATTTTTGTACTCTTAACCGTAAAGAAGGCGTATGCGACTTTTAAAGAAGATAAAAAAAGCAACTTTCATCTTGCATATGAAAAGAAAAATTCACAAGGTTTGTGGTTCGACCGGTAGCTGATCGCGGCCAATAAATCCTACGCCACTTACCGATGGCCTGTCGTACGTGGTCAACGTCGTACGTGACCTCCAGGGGCATCTGCTTCTGGAGCTCCTGGGCCAGCTCCTCGGGGGTGAAGCTCATGGCGTTGATGTTGTAGGTCCTCATGGTCAGCGTGTCGGTCGGCGCCTCCATCACCTCCAGCGTGGCTCGCAGGCAGTCGTCGATGTACATCATGGGCAGCCGCGTGTCGGGTCTCAGGTTGCACTCGAACTTGCCGGATTTGATCGCGTCGTGGAAAATCTGGACGGCGTAGTCTGCTCGGAGGAGGAACAAGAACATGGAGGGAAAGGAAAAGGTGAATAAAGAGCTATGGCAAAAAATTTAACTGATGACGACCGCAGAGTTTTTGTGGTTTCTATGGCTGTTCAGACACGCGAAGACATGGAGATGGTACATCGAGCTATCCGCCACCCTAAAAATACAAGTCACGACAGCCATCTGGAAGAAGCCGGTTACATAACGAACTTGTGACATGGCGGGAGCGCTACAGGAATAGACATCCATTAAAATCCGAACCTTGTATGCGAGTTGGAACTTTATCTCTCTCACCTGTCGTGCCGCCTCCTGGCATGGAGTCAGCCGAGATGATTCCTGGGTAGCGGAGACAGCGGAAGTCCAGGCCGTAGCGGTGGTGGTAGTACTGTTGAAGAAGTGTAAAAACAACCTCAATATGGTGGCGTGGAAATATATCATGGGGAGTTTTATTCTGTAATTGGAATGAAAAATAAAAAAAGAAAGACATCCAGGATCTAACCTCTCCCATCAGCTCGGCGTGGACTTTGGAGACACCGTAGATGGTGCGAGGCCTCTGCACGCAGAGGTCTGGCGTGGGGTTGCGGGGAGAGGTGGGACCGAAGGCGCCGATGGTGCTCGGGACAAACAGACGCAAGCCGTGCTCCGCCGCAATGTCCAAGATGTTGTGAAGCCCTGGGAAAAAAAAACACAACACCATATCGTGAGGACACCACGTTTAAAAGGAACGTCGCTGATGTTCTCGTGATGCCAAGAATCTTCTAGCCACCGATTTTTACTCACCAGTGATGTTGACAGAGCGCGCCAGGGCCACGTTGGCCTCTCCCACGGCGCTGAGGAGGGCGCTGTAGTGAACCAGCCAGGTGATGCGGTTGTTCACCACAATTTCCCGCAGGTTCTTGTAGTCCAGGATGTCTGAGTAGATGAAGGGGCCTGACGGTGGCAGAGAGGATAGAAGACTTTAAAATTCAACCGCCGAGTTCATCTCGTATAAAATAGCTACAGAGATATTTAGCATTTATTAAGCAGACAGAATAGCTATATTCACATAGTTATATATTATGTTCACGGTTTGTTTACTGCTGCTTGTGTCTTCGGACAGCTCATCACTGGACGTACAGAACACCAGCGTCACATATTGATTTGTTGCAACCTTTTTTTCAGGGAAATGTGACTTCCAACAAAGATTTGGAACGCACCGACGACCTTTGTTGCCAAACACCAGCGTTGCTAATACGGTGTTAGTCATAGGCACACTCACCGGAGGAAATCTACTTTGTGCTCCCTGTTGTGTTGAAACTAAACTGTCTAGACACTGAAAAGATTTTGATGACCAAATAAATGTTATATAATCCGACACACCTGCGTCCCGGCCTGTCTAAAAATGACAATTTGTGAGAGCATGCCATGTCTGGAACTCAGTACGGTGTAGTTGACTCACCGCTGTGGAACACGTTGCTTGGAGGTTTCCTGATGTCGGACAGAATGACATTGTTCTTGCCGAACCTCTTCCTACAAAGCAGGAAACCAGCGTTACACAACTTGTAAAGTGTGGTTGTTCTCACGCCATCATGGAGTATGTGTCACTAGTGCACACACACAGATTAGGATGACTTACCTCAAGAGTTTGGCGAGCCCCACCCCGAGCTGACCCAGACCACCTGCGGCGCAAGGAGAGAGACAGAGAGCCGTCAGAGGAGGCTGCGGGCGTTAAAGTGAGCAGCGGCTCATAATCATCACCGCTGGTTCCCATAGAGACTGAAGCAACTAAGGAGAGCGTGCTTTAAGTGAGAGGCCAGCCGTTCGCCTCCCACTCTTTTGTTTTCAACCGTCATCTCTTTCTGCCTTCACTGCAAACTTGTTATAAATCCTGCTGGTGTTGAATCCCAGCAGAGCACATTATGTTCCCACGCACAACTTATCCTCACATTTCTCATCTCCACTGTCATGCAAGTTAAGAAAAAACAAGGGGGGGAAAAAAATGCTGCTGGACCTGTTCGCACAGGTGCTGTTAACTTCCGTACCTGTGATGAGCACCTTGGGGTGGTCTGTTTCTGAGAAGGACACGGAGTGGAAGCTGGCGTCGGAAGTCACCTGCCGAGGGGAGAAGCTGATGTTGCGCACAGCCACTGTCAGGGGCTGGCAGCCGCACCCCGGGGTGCTGAGCAGGGCCTGCTTGGCCACCTTGCTGAGGGTTCTGATGACAGGCATGTCGGTACCTGCAGAGGAGAGGAATGTGTTCATGCTACTGGGTGACACAGGATTTCACAGGCTTCGGCGAAAATGACTGTGAGGCGTTTTTATTTATTTTTTTCTTTGAGGAGCAGAAAAAAAAAAAACTGCTGATTTAGCATTTTTGCATTCCACCTCGTACATTTAATTGAAAAAAAAAATCGATTTTATGTGACTAGTGGCCCTCATCAGTGATTTTCTTTCTCTCTGGCGAAAGCTTACAGTTCTGTGTCAATAGGTCTGGGCTCCTGTCCAGACCTCCGGCGCCAAGAGGCGACCAAACTGGCGCGCAGCGGCCGATTTACATCTCTTTCACATGTATCGGCGGTGAAACCAGGACAAAATCTGCAGAACAATGAATACTCCCCTCCGCCCTCCGCGATGCGAGAAAATGTGCCAGCAGGGAGGACACGTACGCTACACTCAAATGCAAATCCTCATTGTTTCCATAGAGGCGCACCGGGGCGCACGGCAACACCAAACACTTCATCACCCAAGTGCCCTCCCTACACTCTTCACAAAACTTTCATACAACTTTTACTGCAGATTGTTCCAACGTGCATTTCGTTTTTGTGCTTTCTTTTTGCGCTTTTTTTTGTTGGTTTTGTTTGGGAACGAGCAAAACAAACGGAGAATTTAGTCGGGACATTGAAAGCATCACTTGGAGACGTCCTCCAGACTTAAAGTAGGTTTATATTAAAAAGAAAAAAAGGCAGCCTGTCTCCACCTGCTCATCACCCGACTCTCTCTTTTTTTTTTGTTTGCGCCACGTATCATATGAGAAGTGTACTTACCGAGAGTGCAGCGAGCTTCCCCAAAAAAGGACGGAAAAAAGTAACTTGAGAGTATTTATACTGCCCTGCCTTCGACGAGAGCCAATCAGGGAGAGAGGGCGTACGGCAGCGCACGAAAACAGTGCCAAGATCAAGTCGTTAATTCCTGTGACGAGATGTGGTGATATTTTCAGAACGGTTTTAGGTTTCGGGGATTTTTTTTTTTTTTTTTTTTTTTTTTTTTTTTTTTT
>CAEMYA010000010.1:7558335-7579245 GCA_903131615.1 Diplodus sargus
AGCCGTGCGCCCCCTGCTCCATCTCCCCTGACCCCCCGCTGCCCTCCTCACAACATGTGCCGTTCACAACATGCTTTGTAACGTGCGCGTCACGGCCTGAGGCAGTTGTGTAACAGGGTGGCTGCGACGCGCTGCGTCCCCTTATTGGACCTGATGCGGCGCGTCACGGCGGATCTCTATATATTTATATATATATATATAAATACATTTACGTCCGGGCTATAAATGCGCTCTTTTAACGGCAGGGAGTCTCCGTTTACTGCGGCTGGAGATCTTTTTTGAGTGAGTGAGAAGGAGGCAGCACAGTATTTAATTGTAAAAAATAAATAAGTAAAAAAAAATGTGGGTCTGTGAGCCACTCAGGCAAATGAAACCAGGCCAGTGCGCCCGAGTGAAGCTGCCATGGCACACAGCCCGGGCTTTACACGTCATTGTTAGGCTGGTAGACTGACTGCCTGAATTAACAAGACAAGGGTTCGTCCGAGGGGTCTCAGCTGGGCTGGCAGGCTACAGAGTACAAGAGTGTCTCCAAAATGCGCGCACACATTGAGAAATATCGGTTAAACACATCACAACAATCTCTGTATTTTTTAAAAGGCGCATTATCAGAGCCAGCACGTGGTCGAGGCAGATCATTTCAAATCCAGGAACAAATTGTTTCATTATTCTCATCACATTAAAAAATACATTTCAGTTTGTTTGTTTTTTTCTAATTCTAATTATGAACCAGGAAATGTAACGGAAGGAGTTCACTCACCGGTTAATCTGCGAGAATTAAAGCACCCAAAAACTCCTGTCTGACTTTGCTTGGCGAGAAGAAGATGCTGCTTCCTCCTCTGAGCTGATCCTGGAGCCTGTTGGAGCGCTCTGACGTGATGCCTGTGTTATCTGCGGCCAGTGTTGCATCAGCTCGCGTCTTCAGGCTATATATCAGCGGCCATCTGGCTCAGGGGGAAGCCGGCTCCGTCTCGGATTGGTGGAGCCTCGGAGGTGCGGTCCTCCCTCGCAGACCACTCCCAGAGCGCGTCACTGCGGGCACCCTGAGAGCCTCGCAGCCCCGGACCCCCAATTAAAACTGCCAGCGCGTCCATTCAGTGCCACGACTTACTCAAGCATGCTCGTCCCCGTTTATTTATACTAATGACTGATGGAGGAGTTGCGGTGTGGAGGATATACAAAGATGGTGGAAGGCAAGGTGATCATCACGCAAATACATCTCAAATACATCTGATTACATTCAAAACAATTCACCTGTCAATCATCCTGGAGGTCATCGTCTTGTGTAAATAGTAATAAAGGGCAGTTCCCTGTAGAGCAGACACGTGCCAGACGTCCCAAACAGAAATATATTCATCTTGCTGCTGAGGAAACCTGTGAATATGCTCATGTGACAAGAAGAAGAGAGTTTTATGACTTAATAAACTGGAAAACAAACTACAATTTCCTTTTAGTCTTAGTTTGTTTACATGTGGCGGACCCTGCCACCTCTCTAGCTTCAAGTGTTTCCATTTTTCTTTAAAAACGGCTGATTTTGTCCCCCGTTCCTTTTTCTTGTCTTTTCTTTTCTTTTCTTTTTTTTTTTTAGAAACATTTAATTAAAACAATTCTGGAAAAATGGCTCGCACAAAGAAAACATTAACCAAGAGTTGAAAACCGTTCGCTTTTCACCGGCACAAGCAGTTGGAACTAGCTGCCCAAGCTGCCTAGCAACAGCGTGACGGATGCTGGATGTCATCAGCGTAGAGCGCGAAATCAGAATGTGATTTTTTTTTTCAATGGGCTGGTTGGCGAGGCAGGACAGCCAAACAAACAAAGGGCACATTTTATGACCACTTTACTGACCCCCGCAACTTTACGAAAGTGACGCCCTCGGTTTCAGTTCCATTAACCTAGATCATACTCTATACGTTACTTGAGTTTAAGCAGGCCACAGTGTCATTTTACATACGCATCCAAAAATATTTTAAAATGCGAGCAAGACTACGTTTAGTCGGGTTTTCCACTTCCAAAGAGAATATGAGCACCCGCATTGTAAGCTCCCTTTTCCTCATAAGAACACTTTTTACATACTTTAAACACTGCGGAGCTTGTCACGACGCAATGATGCGCTGACATCAAGTGTTTATATTGTGAATATGGACAAAAGCTTTCACAAATACTGAGATGAGTCAGTGAGTAGTAACTCAGCTGCACTACAGATGAAGCTCAACAAGACTAACCAGATGCGTTGACACTTATAAAGCAGCCTGCCGGAACCAGTTTACCTTCATGTAACAACCGCAAAGTCATTGCGATTGGTACGCTGACCTGCGATGGGGCGAATGGTGATGATGCCTCAGTCAGTAACCTGGGTGAGCGGGTATCGCCGTGTGTAACAATTCATCTTACACCAACATGCCACCAACTATCAGTCAGTTTGGTGAAACTGGGTCACATTTTAAGGGGGAAAAAAAAGCTTTCCTGTCCTTTACGGAGTTGAACTTGGTGCTTAAGTAACTGCTAACTGTAGCTTATAGCTGGTTATTTCAGCTCGCAGGGAGATTTGGAACACTGGGAAGGGGAGTTTTTACAAGTCCGGGTTGGAAGGGGGGGCCAAGCTGAACAATGTTGGTTGGGAGCAGCGTCCGGAATGAGTGCCAGAACTAGAGCCAGGTAAACAGGAGGGGAACCGGGCTCGGCAGCCTCTAGGCACATCACGACGGAGGCAGAGAGATGTCACGAGGCGTGTCATTTAAGCTGGTCGCCATGTGAACATGGCCTATGGCATGTTACAGCCAGGTGTTCACGCCATACCGCGTCTGGTTCAGGCCGTGTTAGCCGGCGTGCTGCTGCTCTGAGACGTGTGCAGCACAAACCTGACTGCTGCGTGGCAAAAAAAACAAAACTGTCTGAGCGTTCATGTTTACCTCCAAGTTTTCAAGACACAACACTGATATGACGCCGCCGAGTTCTGTTTAGGGGTTGGCACGCAACACGACATCTGATAAAATCGCTACACAGTCCTTGGATTTGTTTTCACGACTATTGTGCTGCGCTAAGAGGCTGTGTACAAGATACCGATTTTCACATAATGCTGCTTTAGTGATAAAGTAATCAAATTGTTCTAAAAGGCACTTCTAATCTAATTCCCTTTGGCGGCACTTCGGGCGTTTGTTTCCTGTAGAAGCTCTACAGCCTCTTTGATTTGAATCCGTTCATGTTTATCAAGGGGAAGGTAAGATGTGAGTATGTGCACAGCCTCTGTTTGACTTTGGGGTTTGTTTGCGGTAGATAGAGGAGAGCCAACGAGGGTGACGATGTCTCCGAGCCGAGCGAGCAGAGGGTGGGCACAAGATCGGTGCTGAAACGTGAGTGGTGGACGGGGCGCACACCCCCCATCGGCTGTCGTCACCGGGGAGGGAAAGTGGCTCGCTCCAAAACAAGTTAATCTGTAAACTGACCCACTGAAAACAAAAGCCGAATATCTCTGGGGAACGCCTAGAAAGCATGAATTTTCCAAAACAGCCCAGATTTATCGGCCTTATTATCAGGGAAATGATACCTGGTTACTGTGCGATGACACAATTTTGGTTAAGTTCTGTTTTCAGTGTGACACCGGTTGGGAGCATCTGGGAAGAAAAAACCCAGAAAAAAACATGATTCATTATCTCTTCAAGTCTCTCTAACGTTTTGACTGGACTGCACAAACACTGACTCTCTTTTCCCCCCCAAAAAATCACAGGCTGTGATAAAGTGACTGTCAGCAATTATTAAATTGAACTTGAAGAGTGACGTGATCCAATTCGACCGCGACCAAAAAACCCCACGCTTCTGACGAACGTCTCAGTACGAGCACACGCAGTCCTCGGTTGAGAGGCAGTCGAAGGCATCCTGTGCGTTAAGTAACGTAAGGCTCTCAGCCATGAAATCAGAGTAGCAACAAGGCCACGTCAATATGGAGTTGACCGATGGCTGCATGGCAGCACTGTAAACACTGGCAGCAGTCACATGCCTCCGTGCAGCAGCTGATTCCTGGCTATTTATTCCCCAGTCATCATCAGATGATCCTTTCCTCACCAACAAGGCAACATATTTTAATGGTAGCTGTTTACTAATCCTTGGACAAGCCATATGGGGACACGGTATGAGACGATCTAATCTGTCACCTGCCATTAAAGTGGAAAAAAAGATGTTCCCTTGTCAGTGGGCAGGGACAGACGTGACCAGGGTCTCAGGGCCGAGGAACAATAACACCAATATCATTATCATCACTATATAAAGTTGTGAGGTTGAGCGTTTTACGTATCTGGCGCATTAGCGGCTAACTGCTTCCCTTTGTTTACCAGCTAATCTCTAACTTCATCTGTTTGCTTTTGGCCCTTGGAGGGTAGCATGTGTTTTTACTGGTTTGCAGAAAAACATCTGCCTGCTGTGACCACAAACAGAGACAGGTGATTATTCTCTTCTGGTCCATCCCTACAAGCCTGTTACATGTTTCTGATACTTTTTTTATATATAAGCAGGATTTAGTCCAGGTTTAATGTTTAGTTGCGATTATGTTAACGCCTCATTTGCATGCGGCTCTGTGTACGTATGGGAGTCAACCGGGAGTCCATTTATTCCCAGAGGAACTTCCGCAAACTCTCTTGCAGTCCGTATGCAGTGTGCCACACAAATGTAGCATGAAATGACAATTGGTGGATATAATAAAGACCTGTTTGTACATCTTTTCAAGCGAAAGGAAACATTGTATTTAGCTTCTAGTTGCTTAACATGCACAGGGGTTCATATGTCTTTAAACTAAGTATTTCACAAAACTGACCACACACAAAAACCTGTTGCGTCAAAACTGCTGTAATCATTGGCGTTGTTTAAACTAACTTCCTTTCCCCTCTCTTCTTTCTACTTTACCACACTTGCACGTCTCCCTTCTTTTTCTCGAGGCAACTCATTCCGCCTCTTTCGTTTCTTCCAGCGTTTTTAACATAAGCCCTCACCGAGTGCGCTGGAATTGGTATTTTTCCCCTGTTGGTGTAAGAACACAAACCTCCATGATAATAAACAAACTCAAACATCTGTTGTGCTTAAATTTTTTAATGGCTTGAAAACTTAAAAAAAAAACATTGAATCTTTTGAACAATAATAATTTTACAGACACCTGATCATAAAAGATAAAAGAACTGAAATGTTTACGTTGAACTCCTCAGCTGTAAGGCATTGCACGAAGCTGATAAGTACAACAGACAAAAGCGGCGTTTCGTCCACAGTGCTGATAATCATTTTTTAGAGTTTTCGCTGACTTTGACAAAGCAATGATCATTAAAGACATTATGCACAATGCAAGCGTAGGAAGTTTGTACAGTTGTAAATCACGGCGCCGCCTTGATCGGACTCATTGTTCCATTCATGCACACGCAAAAGCAACGGCAGGAAAGGTGTCTTGTTTTGGCAAAAGTAAAAATTGTATACAGTGCAGCGATAACGACCTTTCCCTTTATAAAGCAGTTTAATGTAGTGACTGTAATCAGTTCAGCTTAGTGTGGTTATTACGTCATCTGTGAAGCAAAAAATGGTTTTAAGATGACACTGAAACAAGCAGAGAAGTGCATTTTTACATACTGGCGAAAAACAAAGAAAACTGGCCCAGGATCAACAGCGGATTCCATTTTTTTACCCCAGAATGGCCGTTTGTAAAGTGCAGCATGAAGCTCTCTTCTAGCATGATGCTAATGGAAAGCTGCCTTCACCTATGGACAGCATTGAAAGACGAGCCGTAATGTCACCATGTTCAGAGAATTCAGGTCATGTTGTTCTACACGTGTTCCCCTCGCTCTTAGCGACGAGTGCAATTAAGGTTTAGAAGAAACACCAACAATGTTTGGTTCATGTGGTTCAACTGGTCTTGGACTTGGGTCGGTGCCAGTGTCCCCTGAACACACTGTCCTTCTCCCTCGAACGCAAGTCTGATAGTTTGAACTTACATTAGTTAGTTTATTAGCTTGTTTTCAAGTTGAATATGAATACATTTATTGTCTAGTATGGCTTCAGCGGGCGAGTGAGCATGTGTCTGATATTGTATATGCCTTTCACACAAAGTGCATTAGTTCTGAATGTTTGACTACAAATCAGAGGATAAGCGATTTGTTTGATATATGTACTTCAACACAACAATAGTGATATAACTTTAATTTCCAAAATATAAACTGGTCTTTAAAGCAATAATCTCAAGCTAACATTTTCACTTGTTAAGAAGACAAACCTATGTGTTAAAATCTGTAAAGTCTTGCTAATTATCATACGACCAACATGGCTTCCGTTACTGTGGCAGCGAGACCCCCACCACCCCCCTTTTTTTCCCGCATCATACACCCAAAACATATTCGACTAGTTTTCTATTGTAACATAAAGATACTACTGACGAAGCAAGCTGATGAACACTTTATAACACTGTGTTAAATAAGTCTTTGTCCATACCTCCTGCGATGCTGCTTACTGTAATGTCAAGTAATGATTTCACAGACACGCGCAAATCAGGATATTTTGGTCAGATCCTTATTAAGTGAGCCTCCCCGTCCTCTCGTCGTACAGTACAGTGGGTGCTGACCTAGGCTACCTACGCTTTATTATATCATCTCAACGTGCAGCACAGTCACATGCTGCCTTATAGCACCCTATATGTTGCCATAGTTACTCTGCAGTGCTTCAGTGGCATATACATTCAGCGGGATGTTTGGTGCAAATGTGTACCCTGTAGTAAATTAACCAACATTCCCTCCTGAACAAGAGTAATGCCCACAGATGTGAAAAAGGAATATTATAGAAGTCCGTCGCCACACATCACGCGCTGAATTTTATAGATATCTGTGTATGTATATGAGAGTCAGCGAGTGTGTGAGAGGCGCGGGGTGTTTGGCGAGGCTTTAGCAACTGTGAAATCAGTCGATGGGCCGAAGCATCGTTTGAGGAAATGAGCAGCTGTTTCTGTACACAGAGGTCTGCATGCGTATTAGAGTGAGTTTTGATTTGATCCGGCGATTATCTTTTTGATTTAGTCAACCATGAATGGACAAACAGCCCATTTAAATTTCTCATGCTGACCAACAGTCCAAAAACTCAAGGAATCAAATTCACGTTTTATGTCAAAAAGCGGAGAATTCTGACATTTTTGCAATCTAAACTGTTGCCACTGTTGATCATTTTATTGTAAGAAAGGACTTTGAGGTGACGAGTGTTTGGCTTTTATCAGCACTCTGAGAGATATCTGGCTATCTTTTCTTCTTTTTTTTGGTTTCGGAATCTTTCACTCCTGTCTAGTTTAAATGACAAAGTGGTAAAAATGTCAACATTTTTCATTTGTATGTAAGCACTCTTTCATTCCATGAATGCAAAGTCAAAGAGAGGTCGACCTTTCGGGCCATTCCAGTTCAAATTTCATCGGCCCAGCAAACCAAAACGTAACAACAATCAAGTACAAAATCCAAAATTATAACTGGATTTTATCTTTTCAAACAAGAAAAGAATATTTAAACCTAATCGAGGCCTAAAAGCGGATCGACTGACAGCACTGCCCCTTTTTGTATTTTGTTATATTTTCACATTTTCTACCTCTTTCTTCTTTCTCTCTCTCTCGCTCTCTGTCTCTCTCTCTCCCTCCCTCTCTATGGCGTCTGCAGCAGAGGGTCTTCAGTTTCCAGCTGGGCCAGCTGCCTGCGCAGGCTGTTTACTTTGTTCTGCAGCTCCTTGTTGTACTCAATTATGTGAACCATTTCCTCGTAGGCCTCGTCCAAACACCTGGACGAACGGTTCCAGCGAAGGAACACGCCTGTAAAAGAAAAGGAGGCGAGCACTTTTCAGTAATCGAGAAAGAATAACACGTATTACAAGGAAGTGGTTTCTCTTATTACTTATAAGCTCTAATCAGAGTGTACAGCCCTGATAGAGGCTCAGCTGCACTGTGAGCTAAATGTCAGCATGCACAATTGTTCATAGTCACAGCACTAACATGCAAATGTTTAGCAGGCACACAATTTCCCAAGTTCAGCAGCACAGTTGCAGACTAACACTTAACTAAACAGTATTAAACACAGAGAATATAAAAGTAGTGTTATGATTCTCCAAATCCATGATTCAATTTGACTTTCCAGCTGTTTTAAGCACTGACAGCTATGCATTTGTTAGACCAACATCTATATTTGTGATCAGCTGGCAGTTGCACTTACAAATCTTGTTTGAAAAGATCCTGGTGGGTTTTTGCAGGTTTTAGGCAAGTTAAAATAATATTCACCAAAAAAAAAAAAAAATTCAACAAAACCACCACCTTTTAGTGATTCAACATCAAATAAAAAAAAAATTCTTAGAAAGATTTAGTTTGATACAAAGTTCAGTTTCTCAAATCTGTCCAAAGGTAAACCCTCTGCTCAAAGAAATCAATAAAGGATCTCTGAAAAAGAAAATAAACCCAACATCTCCAACGATCACTGACAATGCCTCAGAATTCAATGATCGAAAAATCCGGATTAAGACAACCCTGCTGGTTTTTGTCATAAACCAAGGTTATCAGAGTTCAACTTGGTGGGAACGTGACAGCCTGTACTAAGCGGAACATGAAGGGAACATGGACGGCAATCCATTCTATAATTGTTCCGATACTTAACTCATAACCACAAATGTCAACCTCAAGGTGTCCCTAGAGGAGAAATCACCAAAGCCCCTAGAATTCATCATCACGAATGCTACCTGTGTGGCGAACTGCAGACAAGTCATCTTGATAAAAAATGTGTATATTGCATGCTTGACAATCTTTATCTACTATCACATAAAGGGGTATTCAAGAATAAGAAATTGTTAAAAAAACATTTATTTCCCCTTGTTTCCTGACTCAATTGTCTAAATAAGGTAGAAAAGAACAGTAGCGATGGAATAACTGAGTTTTGTGAGAGCCATAAACAAAGTTTCTTGAGGCTGAATGTGACGCCAGTGTGTTGAAAGTCAGACCAGAGACTGTGTGCAGATGCCAACCTTTCACTCGCTCTCTGATGGTGGGTGGGGGATTTTGGAAGATGACCCTGTGAGACTGATACACTGGAAACTCAAGTATGTCCACAGAGTTGTGCTGCAGGACAGGAACGAACTAATAAGGGCGGTCATAATGAGAGTAAGTTTGGCGCAACATGGGTTGACTCATCGACTCATTATTGAGACAGCAGTTCTTTTCTCTTGTTACGTATCTACATTTGGGTAGATGATTTCAGTTTTGCTGCACTACAGTAAATTGATAGGAAATATACTTCAAATTCATGTTAAATTAATATATCAACTTGTGTGCCTCAAACTTAGAAATAGTGGACTACAGCCATTCTAATTTTTTATTCCAGGTTAGTAGGATCAAGATACTTGCCTGTATAGAATACATTTTATAAAATTGGGAGCAGGAGATGATGTCTGACTGTGTTCCTATTTGACAACATTTTAGCATCTTTGTCCCTGGATTACACAGTGAATACTAGGTATTAAAACTTAAAGGCATACTGTGCAGGATGTGTCAGTCGTAAACACACCAAATTAAGAATTAAGATGAAATCAACAAGACCCAAAATTTAGTGACACAGAATCTGGGACAACTTGTTTAGACCTTGGTAGACGTTTTTGTTCCCTGAGGCCACAACTCCACCACCTGGCCACTGCTTGTATCTGGTTACTTTCCTCTCCGACACTCACACATAAGATATACGGTATAAGTGTCTGATAATCTAAACTCATAGCATGTGTTCCCTCCAAAGTGTGCTCAGCTGAAGTAATTTAGTACCTCTATTAACTGTGAACGTGGAGAAAGTGAAACATAAAGTGCTGCTCTGTGTTTTGCTCCACTGTAATCTATTCCCTCCGCTAGCTGTTAGCTCTCTTTGCCAAACATACCTCCGATCATCGGTTGCTAACAGCTGACTAGCTCAATACAGATATCCGGGGCCCTCTTGCTTTAACCAGCATGACATATGCAGCAATTCCTGCCAGCGAGTCGTTTGTTGCTGAGGGAATAGATGGACCGGTACTGCGGGAACATTTACAAAATCTTCCCATTCTACATTTCCTGAGTCACCACACAGTGATTATAACTAGTGCTGACACGGCACTGTGAAGAGAGACATAGCAATGGTAGCAGCACAAGATAGACGTGCTCCATTATGGTCAGCGACACATAGTCGGTAGTCAGTTCAGTTAACTTCCTGAGTGACAGTCTGTTCTGCTTAAGCGCATTAAGCACGCTGTTAGTCTTGAGCCTGGCAGTACTACGGCGTTTTAGCTGAGCACAGAAAAACTTTCTAGCACGCTCACATGCTCGGCTCTTCTGAATGACTTTTATAGAGATGACTGAAAAAAGTATTCAGATGAAACATAAGTCCATAACGATAGGTGGCCGATTAATTGTGAGCGCAGCAATTGCAGTCATTACTTATATGGATTACTATTATTGTTATGGTTACCACTGATGTGTCAAGTGTTCATGAGTGTTGAGGAGTTGGAAGTCAAACGCCACAGGGGAGCTAAATGTCTCCCTCTTTATCTGTCTTTTCCGGGTAAAATAGTGCAAACGTCATTGTGACTCAAGACAAATGACGTGTCACGCCCTCTTGGTTATATTTATCTTCTAAACTACTTCTGAAGAGACCCTCCGAGTTGAAGCCCTCAGGAACATACAGATGTGGACTACTGCTGGGTCTTTTCCAGTGGGATGTGCGTCATGCTCTGCAAAAGTGTAGCGTGGGCAGGATGTCTGTTGCATTTTGCGTGCTTCAGTAGTTCTTATACAATCCACTTCGTATAGAATGAGGGTGTGGTTCTGAGGCTTTAGGCAGGAAAAGAGGCCCCTTCACACGTGATCGCCTAAACCTAGTGACCCCTGATCTGTCTAGACCCCTTCCCCCATACTTCTTTTATGAATGGCGTGTGCTTTGAGCTGATGCAACATTCAAGCGTTTCGAGCGCAGATTCCCCTGGAGCTTCTTTTTGCAATCATTGAACCCGCAATTATGGAAAGTAAACACTTACATGCTAGGGAAAAAAAAACAGGCAAACCTAGCTGCTAGAAACACAGCCATTAGGAAACAGCCGACTCTGACTTATTTAACATTTTCCTTGCATTGAATTAAGTCATTTTACATTCCAAAAGACATTAAATGAATGAGAAACTTGTTCCCAGCCGTGGGTAGCCATTGAATTCCAAGTAATCCTTCATTTACAATGACCATATGTCCCAAGACAACAATCGAAATAATAATGGCGAGTAGCCCTGCTTAGAAAAAGACAGCAGCCTGATACCATCTCAATCTCATGCTGTTCCTGCGAGAGGCTGCTGCGAAATAAAACAGCAGTATGCATCCTTTTCACCCACACAGCTTTACTTAATCATCATGGAACCATCGCTGTCTCGCTGCTCATGTTGTTTACCACCATTTGGTGCTTCGAAACTATAATAAGGCGGAAGAGCTGTGTAACATTCTGACATCTGCTATCAATTCATCCAAGCCGATATCTCCTCGCGCAATCTACGCCTGAAATTAAAAAAGGAACTACCTGAGGCAAGTGCAAAAGCGTGCCACAGGACTAAGATTACTGGCTGACGGTTACCTCACGGTAAGCGGTCACTAGCAGGGGTCAGCGAGGATACCCTCTGTGTGGCCTATAATTAGACATGTAAGCCACACAAACTCACGGAGACACCCGAGAAGCAGCGCGAGCAATGCTGAAAATGTAAAGATGCCAGAAGTCAAATGAGAGGACAGAAAAGACGTCACATGAGCTGAACGGCCACGTGCAGAGTTTGACCTCTTCACGTGACACCGCTCACAGGGCGGGTCATCAGAGGGGGGCGGGATCAATACTGAGTAATACCTCGTTATTCTATTATAACACGCCATATTTGTACTTTAATTATTAGCAATACAATATATCACTAGCAACAGTGTTGTTACAATATAAACAGAGCATTGCTGTTGTTGTTGTTGCTGTTACGATTCACGTTTCTGTAAAAATGTCAAGTCATTTATGTATGTGGGGAATGTACTAGTGGTTTACAGGGTCACTCAGTTTATCAGCAGTCAACAATGGTGAAATCAATGGCGCCCTCTTCTGGCGACATTTCAGGGTAGCTGTCTGAGCAAAAATCTAATCAGGGATGAGACCGCGACCGATTTAAGGCAGCATACGTGTGGCTAAGGCTCTTCCCAGCCGTTGCTGAAAACTGCTTGGGGCGCTGGTAATTAAGTTAATTAGACTTGGTTTCAAGGATCATTCCAAGGATAAACAAAAGACCATGCGTCACCATCAGCTGTATGTCTTCTGCGTTTCTCACCTTCCCACAGCAGCAGACTCTGAGGGGCCACAGAGGGCCAGATCACCAGACTGTTGGCCTCAAACAGTGGGTTGGACAGACGCTCCAGTTCTTGCGGTCGATTCACCCACGACCACAGGGACACGGTCTTCTCAGGCAGAGACAGTTTGGCTCTACGGAAAAGAACAGTTTGTCAAGGCGGTTGTGTAACCTGCACAATGACACATGCCTGGTTGTTGGTGTTGTTGTGAACAGTCTCCTTCTTTTCCCTCAACGAAAACTTCAGAATTGACTTTGGGAAAGTCACGTAATCCACAACTGTTTGAGTAAAGCCGCTTAGTGGCCAGTAGCTCAGGGATGTAAAGTAAAGGCTCCATGAAACGCTGTTAGCATGATGTAACTCTTAACATCAATGTCATGAATGGAACATTACCACACAGATGGCCTATATATTGCATTTTAACATTTATAAACACTGTATTGTACGGATACTGTATTTCTTTCCGCTGAATTTTGCAACTCTACATGACAGTGGGTGTCATAGATGAATGTAAACAAAGCATACGGCTGGTAGACCGACCTCAGCAGACTTACCTCTCAGCTGTACTGTTGCCCAAGAAGGTGCCGAACTGAGAAGCGTAGGCGTGTTCGAAGAGCAGCACCAGGAAGCTCTCGCTGAATTCAAAGGAGCACGGAAACTGGCGAAGGATCTGCCACACGCAGTCCAAGAAGAGCAGGAAGACGGGGGCCTCCTGGCGAGGTTTGCTGTTGGAGTAGGCTGACTGAGCGCAGCGCTGGCGGAACGGGTGACCCGCCTGAGACAGAAGATCGTAGAGGTCAGACGGGTCGCGAGGAAAAGGATTCAAAGCAGATATCAATCCTGACGTTGAAATGCTTATGATCCCTGTGCGGACAGGGTTATAAAACATCAGCCAAAGGGATGTGATACGTCACATTTAAATACCAAGATTTAGAACTAAAGCGCGTGCCCTTTCCAGCTTTAAAAACGAAGACATTCCTTCTAAATCTCAGTCATCCATTTTATCAAAAAGACGACAAAGCTTCGGGCAGCGCTTTCAAAAGGTCAGGCGAGCTCACCTGGAGCCACTCTCGCTCTACCAGTCCCTGGAAGCCTCTGATGGTCCTGCAGGCCGGATCAAGGATGATCTGAGCCAAGGAGGTCACCTGCAGGGTGGAGTCTGTCCCCTCTGTACCGTGAACCAGCACCGACGCCCCCTCCCTGACACACACACACACACACACACGATCACAGTTTGTCACCTGCTACTCTATGTGTCTGAGTCACTCCTGAGTACTGTAATTTTCTCATTTATGAAGGTATTGCTTTTATTATTCATATTTAACAGGCAAACTTTGCTCCCTGACCTGTCGATGCACTGGGCAGCCAGGCAGGCGGTGGTAAGGATCTCCTTGACATGAGTCTGCCAGCTGGAAGCCTCTAGCTTGCTCAGCCAGCGGTCCATACTGTGCGACTGGTCATTACACGCCTCTACGAGTTTTATCAGACTCTCCTGGAGCACATTAGACCTGGAAAACGACAGATTTGTCACAACACTGAAGGGAATGCCTGAATAATTCATATATATTGAATCACACCGCATCCAAAGTGTCTTAATGATAAAAAATAAAATACCAAAAAAAGCCACTGAAGCCCTCAGTGACCGCTCACCTTTCGATCGCCTTGTGGATCCTCCTCCACTGGGGGTAGTTAGCCTCAGACTCGAATCCTCCACCTCGAGCTTTGGCCTGCTGGGCCACATTAATAGTGCGTGTGTCGATGATGTAGCCGCGCTTGCCCGGCCTCAGGGTGGCGTTGATCAGTTTCTCGTCTTCCTTACACCGTCGCCCGTTGGTCCCCGTCAGAGGCTGCCCTGCCCGCATCATCACCTGAAAGAGGAAGTGATAAAAATAAACCCTCTATGCAAATAAACCTCCACCACGCTGACTGACAGTGTTACAGTGTATTATGACGATGAGAATGTTTTGAAACAGAATCATATAGACTCCATTTCCCAGGTGCTCACCATGCCATTTTTCTTGTGGTAATAGCTGAGTACTGGAAAGCGGCCGCTGTGGCGGAAGGTAGCTGCTTTCCTCAGCGTGTCGTCATCAACGTCTTTGGGCACTGCCACCAGAGGAGGGTAGGATGGACACACGCTAAAGTCCTTGTTGACTTCACTTAGTCGCCATTCATCCGTCTGATAAAGGAGAAGTGGACACGTTAAAAGAGGAGCGTTCAGCATGTGCACCAGAGGGCTGTGAGCACGTTGAGATTTTTTCTCGCTAATCGTGTCCATACCATAGACTCCAAATCTTTAAAGGCATCCTTTGGAAGAAATGAATTCCAGCCATCTTCTATGACTTCAAACATGGGCCGGTAGAAGAAAGGGTACATCAGGGAGACTGAATCAAGTGTAGACAGAGCCTAGAGAGGCATAAAGAGCAAGTGTTTGTTAATAACATGTAGAACTTCAGATGACAGTAGAAATATGGTGACCTTATCAGCATTTCTGCAGGTTTAAGTTAAATTTGAGACCATTATAGGGCCTTCCATTTTTAAAACCTGTCAAATCTCAAAGCCAAAAATTCAGAATATTGAATTTCAGACATTTAAGGACCAACAGTAAACCTGTCTAACGTTTTCAGTAAAAACTGTCGAAAGAAATCTGTCTCTGATATTTGGCATGAAAACTATTTTTATGTTTGACTTTTTAGGGTACGAGCAGCTGAAGGTTAAGATCCCAGCAATTATTCACACTCCTTCAGCTGCTTCTAGAGCAGGGGTCACCAACACGGTGCCCACGGGCACCAGGTAGCCCCCAAGGACCACATGAGCAGCCCTCAGGACTGTTCTAAAAATGAAAATTTAATATTGATATTATCTGTTTCCCACCTTGTTAAGTCATTGTTGATAATTATTGTGAGAAATAATTAACGTGATCAGTGTCTTCACATAGATGAGTATGATTAATCATTAATAATCATATATAACTAAAGGCAAACTGAGCAAATTTGTTATTTCAGAAGAGTGTATCAAACTGGTTGCCTTTCGTATGACTCAGTACCCATGAAGTAGCTCTCAGTTTCAAAAAGGTTGGTGACCCCTGTTCTAAGGCAACCCATAAGAAGCCATGGTGACAAGTTTGTAATAAACACTTTATACGTCCGAAAATCTTTAAATGTCCTATTTTAAATGTCCTAAAATGGGTCTGGGTTCTTATGGGTTCTTAAGCCAACAATGTAACGTAGCTCTTGGCCATAGTAAAGGAATGCAGTTTAGCTCCGAGGACTATTTGACTTTCACTGGGATGAACTTGTCCAGTTTTTGCCTTGGAGGCAAAAAAAAGTGCTAAGTTGGGCAATAAAGTTGAACTTTTCACAGCAGTGAGATAGTAACATTTTGGCTACTCCAGCCAGCCCTTAAATCACACCATTGAGGGTGGCTTCTGGGGGTTTGGGTGTATAACAAAGGGCAGCATAGGAGTCCCACAGTCAAGAAAGGAAAAAAAAGGATAACTGGTAACCTAAACACATCTTGTGCTGTACAGCATGATTGTTATGAAATGCAAATATAAATATTACATTTTAAAACATTCTGCAGCAATGCTACACATCCCATGGTTCGCAAAATATCCCCAAATATAATTAAGCCCTCAGATTTTATTTTTTTTTACCTCGATAGAGCTGGCAATGTTGAGACACTCCTCCATACCAGGGATGTCGAGCTGGATCACTCTCATGTCTTTGCATTTGACTATAATGCTTCCCAGAGAGCCCACAAATCTGAAAGTGAAGATTTTATTTAAATGTAAATCACAACAGACAGAATGGATGTCACGAGAAAGACAAAGACTCAATGCAGGATTTCTTCCCTTGTAGCAAGAACGCTCTTGTGTTTGAGAATAAGCCGTTAATACAACATTAATACTCAAAACGGTCCAAATGGCAACGCTTCCATACAGAAAGCTGAACAAATCACAAGCGGTTTCATGAACATTGAAATATATCTAATCTCACCACATACCCAAACACATTTCTCCTGATACACTTTGTCTATGAGATTATCTTCCTTCTGACAGTCTGCATGAAAATGCAAAGGTGCAATACCAGGACAGTGCCTTCACGTGCATCATTAGTTTGTTGTAATTTTCCTTTAAACCCAACATTTAATCCTCAGTGCTGCTTACAGCTCCTTCTCAACCACACACAATCATTTCTCAACCTGTGGGAGACACTGTAGTGTCAGCACACAGTCAGACTTCCTCCCACAGCGGTTTCACATCCTCACTCCAACTGCAAATGTAAAGCTTGAGTGCTACTGAGAGGAATGGCAGTGAAATACTGAGATCTGGTGCATGCAGTCACAGGAGAGACCACAGTCAAACCACAGCATTTAACTAAAGACACGTCCGGGTAGTCGGAATCTACTTTCATAACGAGATTTATAATGAGAAACCACACACTGCCAAAACAAAAATATATATTGGTTTAAAATCCCCACAACAGTGAATAATAAAAGCTCATCACCTCTTCTCTATTGAGTCGATGTTTGAGTGGAGCAGCCACAGCTCCTCTGTGTTGTCCTGTCTGGAGGACAGAATCAGGTGATGACCTGTCAAACACAGCGTCCCCTCCACAGTGGGCATGAAAGGCCGATGTAGGACGACCCCGTCCACCCTGGGTGTCTTTATCAACTCTGCGAACTCCATGACCAGACCCGACCTGAAGACAAACCAAAGCCCAGATACGAGGGAGAGAAATGATGAGGGTGTGGGTCTTTTTCTTCACGGCATATGAACAACGCGACTTATTAGCTAACGTAAAGACAGACTAACTCAAGCCCTGCTCATCAGCTTTTCAATATAAACACTGTACCGGTCGATGTCAGTTAACACGAAACCAATAAAAGCAGCATTATCTGACAGCTAGCTTATGTTAGCTTGTTTCAGGAAATGAAGTGGCTAACTTTAGCCTCAAAGCTAATCGCGACAGACCGTTTAAATTGTCCGTCATTTTTATATCTGCGCCAAAATGTTGACATCATACATGCTGTAAATGCACGGAACGAACATGTGTGTCTTTAATTCATTCCAAAATGATGTGTCATACAATTACCTGGTTATCTTTACGTTTAATTTCTTGTTGGGCGAGACTGGTACGTTCACAAAAACACACCGACTGGAAACAACGGACCTGCGAATTTTAGTTCCGGACAATTTGCGTAGCAGATTTTACCAGTTTTTCTTTAAAAAGGAAAACAAACATGTATCTAATGCTTTCCAGTAATCTTTGAAATTAACACCGAAGTTGAATGAATATGGAGTTTTTATATCTTCAACTAGGGAGACAAAGGGACAGAACATGATGTGAAAATAAAGTGAAATGAAATATCAGTGTATGTAAAATGTAGGTTTAACTCAATCATCCAAAATAAAACCATCACCTGGACTGACATGAAAGAGCTGAAGACTTTTTGTTTATCACCTGGGTAAATACAGAAATCTACTCCATCAAAACTAAATTATCTATTTGTCCTATTTTATGGCAGGGATTCCCTTTAACATTTTCAGTAGGCTACAACATTACCAGTGATGTCATTGATGGGGATTGAAGTATGGAAACAGTCATGACCATTTACATGGCCAAACAGAGCTGAACCCATTTTTTGTGAGGCATGAGTGAAGCCACTGCACTGTCAAACATGTCAACCTAAATAAGGATTCAGGGTCTAAGTAGCACAGAAATATGATTTTCACACCAACCAAAGAGCTGCTTTTATTTTTTGGGACTCCTCCATTAGTCATCTACTCATCTCCGACTGTATGAAACATCTAACAATATCCAAAAGAGACACTAGGTGGTGTTATTGAAAGATTTTTGAAGATTTGTGGGGTTTCGAAAGACTGAACAGCATGGACCCATAATTCAATAAGGAAGGTACATTCATTCATGACAAATAAATGATCGTGTTGTCTACGTAAAAGAATGCATGTATGTTATTTTGATAACAAACTTTTTGGTGAGTCAGGTCTCAGACTCAATGCAAACTCCTCAGACGGACAGGGAGTTGTAAAAAGCTCCCGGTTGGTCAGTGACCTGTGAATCCATATTGTTTATACAGTATTACCAGACTAACAAGCCAAGGCAGATCAACATAAGTGAGAAAACTCAGGGGAGAGAATTCAAACAGGGGCCCATCCTGCCGTGGACGGCGGAGGAGCCACATAAAAAGCTGGTAGTTTCAGTAAAATGAACAAAGAGTCCAGGAATGAAGTGAGTTCTGTGAGGGGGAGGTCAGTGGGTGGAGGCGGCGGTGGAGATGGAGGCTCCTGACACACGTGAGACACGGGGGAGGTGGAGCCACATGTAAAGAAAGCTCATAGACAGTGATTCAGTGTAACTAAGTTTGATTTACTCAACTTGTGATTTGGGCTCAGATTGGAGGTACTTGTACTTCTCTTGAATACGATCTTCTCATTCCACCTTATACTTCTACTCCACAACCTCTCAGAAGGATATCTTGCACGTTTATCTCCAATATATAATTACCTTTATAGGTAAGATTTTTGCATACAAAACACATTGAGTTGTACAAGTAGATTTAATGAACTATTTTGATAACCATTAAATCATTTTTCAAACCATTTCATGATTCCAGCTCCACTAATGTGAGGATTCTCTGCTTTTTTTAAGCATTGTTTTGGCCTTTTATTGATAGCACAGCTGAAGATATGACAGGGAACAGGGTGAGAGAGAGGGGGAGTGACACGCAGCAAATGGTCCCCAGGCCGGGAGTCGAACCCTGGTCCGCTGCAGCGAGGACAAAGCCTCTGCACATGGGACGCCCGCCCCACCAACTGAGCTAAACGGCGCCCCAGCTTCATATCTTTTAATGTATTTTTGATCGTGTTGTTGGACAGGACAGGTCAAGTTACGTTTATTGATCTATTCTAGCACCTTTCATATGACAGATTTAGACTCAAAAATACAAACAAAAGCATTTAAAAAACATGTAAGATAGCAACATGGAATAACATACAAGATGAGAAGGAATCAGGTAAAAAAGTGTTTAAAACAAGGGTTGTGAAGGTGTCACTGTAGGATCTTGGTAGCTTGGTTGACATTTACTACTTACATACTTTTACTTCTGTCACTTTAAGCACATTTTCCTCATTATACTTAATTTATTTAGTAACATTTGGGACGCAGGACTTTGTGTTTGTGGTTTCTTCAGTATCGGATCTGAATTCTTCTTCCACCGCCGACCACAGTGAGAGAATCACGTGGGATCCTAACAGCTGGACGATTTGCCCCATCAGCTAAAACTTCCCCATCAGCTATCGCCAGGCGAGCAAACCGATCAAGCCTAAACTACAAACTCCTGCATTCTAAAACACTCAAGTCATTCCTTGTCTAATCTCGAGTGGAAACAGAAAGCTTTGCACACCCTTGGAATAGAGATGATAAAAAACAATATTTCACTCTAGATTGAGAGATCATAAGCTCTCCTGATAGCAGCTGGGAGTTTATTCTAAAGAGAGAGTGGGGTGTGGGAGGAAAAAAGCTGTTGCCTGAGGATTTTGTCTTCAAGTTTTTCGGGGGGACAGCGAGGAGGGTCATCCTGCTAAGATCTTAAAGCACATGAGGGAACATCCAACGACCTCCTCAAATTGGAGACTCCCTAAAGACGTGAACACCTTTGATGAGAAGAAGAAGAAGAAGGAGAAGAAGAAGAAGAAGAAGAAGAGGAGCAGATGGTTTGGCGAAGGCTTGTTTGCTTTAGACACATCTTTGTCAGGACAGTGTGTGTGTGTGTGTGTGTGTGTGTGCACTCGTGATGTATCACAAGTCAGGGCAGTATTTGCTTCAGTTGCAGCCTGTCTGGGCTTCACAATAGATGGTGGCACTTCTACCCTTTCCAGCCCCACATCGGGGGAACGCATGCGTAAGACGCCGGGGCTCGATTGAATGTGAGAGCCGGCGTCGCTTTACAAACCAAATAACTGCCCTTCCGCTGGGGAAAAGATGCTTCGCTGTGGCTTTCTTAAAAAAAAAAAAACAGGGAGATGGGCGGATAAAAAATGGCTCTCAAAGCAAATATTCACTACACAGCAATACGCAGGGTACAACAGAGTAACACAACCTCTATGTTTTATTTAACAGGATGCTCAGACGAATGTGTTGGTGCAGGAGCGGATGATTTATTTTAGCATCTGTTGTAAAAAGGCTCGGTAATAAAACGTTCACTTTCATGGCAGCAGCTGAATGCTTAAAGAGATAACACTTGATGAAACACGCTTTGCTCCCTCTGCCTCGGAGGAATCACATTAATACACTTGTCAAACTCGAACCACATTTATATTAAGAGAACATTCAGGGAGCCGGGTGACGACTGCCAAACGCTGAGCGCTCGCTCTGCGTCACGCAGACTTTCAAGTTTATCGATGAGTTCTTTCGCCTTTTGGAACGTTTGCGCGGGGACGTAACAAACACCTCCTGCCAAAATTTTAAGGGACGAACAGTTTGCACCCACACCTACACCATTACTCAGTCAGCTGGGTTTTTTTTTCTTCTTTTTTTTT
>CAEMYA010000010.1:7589116-7609910 GCA_903131615.1 Diplodus sargus
TTTTTTTTTTTTTTTTCCTTTCTTTTTTAAAAGAAGCCAGAAGCATTAAATGAGATACCTTCTCATCCAGTTACACACACAGACACAGTTTAGTCTGAAAACAAGCCTCATTTTCTTTCCATGTGAGCCGAGAGAAGCAGCTTCACTCTCATGTTCGGGATCAATTTAGTGCCCCCCCCGTCAAGATGGCTTTTCCCAGAATGAGACCATCCACTCTGCGTTTCTCATCAGACTCATTCTGAGCTGCACCTGAAGCCTGTTATATTGATTAGCTGCAGTTGCATTGGCTCAAGTTTATTTACTCTCCTGTGGTACAATTGATTATGCTGCTCATATCTGTCGTGGGGAGAAGATGCGGAGAGCGCTGCGAGCTGGTGCACGGTCAGCAGAGTCGCTGGTTGGTGCGGTTGGTTTTGGTGGATGGTAACTCAACCGTGGTGCCACTGGACGGGATGCACCACCAGAATCATTGCACATGAGTCACATAACTTGCCAGCAAGCAAATTGAGATGTTTAGATGTCTCCCGCTGTTCTTTTATACACATAATGTATGCCAGGATGGGTGCTGGCATCTTACTTTTCCACAAACCACAGATATGTTGAAACTAAACATTTCTTTATGTGGCATCTCTACGTTCTTTGGTCCAGGTTAAGTGAAAGCCCAAAACCGCAAGGTTTAATAAAAGATCACGTTCTGTCTTACGTGGTACTGCCGCCACAAACACGGCTCGTCTCTTTAATAATATCCAGTGGTTGCAGCCTTAAATAAACGTTGAAGCGCCATCTCGAACAGTGGTTTGTTGGTTGCTACCCAGTCGTGAGAATAAATGTTAGCTAAGTAAGTGTGTTTATGCCAAACTGCAGATACGTTCTGAGTTGGAACTTTTTGTTTGTTTAGGACGCTTTCACGCCACAAAATCAGCTGGAAATATCCCCAGGTGCCCTGAAGAATGTCCACTGGTGTGACTTAAACTGTGGTCTGTGGTTTGGCAGCCATGTTGGCTGTAATAAAGCCATCACCTCCTGATGTGAAAGTCAGCTAATAAGCATATAATGTGAACGTGATGTGACACGCTTGCTACCTACTGTATGTCCACCATGGATGTATCTGTGGTTTCCAGAAATGCTAAATGCTAGGCTGTGGTAGCCGTCTCGTCCCATCCTGTCCACCATCTGAATTCTTGACGTATCAACTGTGACACGCACATATTTGATTGTATTGTGGTTCGCAGAAACGTACAATTCCAACTTTTTATTCTGGCGACTGGGCTGAAGTATTACCAAGAATACATTATTGTTCACATTGTGTCTCTGTCTTGTAGAAGCTAATGACAAATTTACAATTTAACATTTTGAGGAATTATGTAATGTTGGGCTTGTTTCGCTTTCTGTCAGAGACTTAAACAGATTGATGCCATTCATCCATCTCATCAAGTTCCTCACCAGAAGCCAATAAGCATATTTACCAAAAATGTCAAACTATTCCTTTAAAAGAATTGCTCAACAAATACCTGCTGGTTGTGCTTTAAACTCATGTCTGGTCCGTGTTGTGAAAAAGTCATCACTAGGTTTGGGCAATGTCTTCCAAATTGGCACATCACAGTAACCGCAGTGAAACATAGTGATGGACAACGATATCATTGTATATTTTACGAAATCAAATGGATGGTCAGCCATTAGCGATTCTTTACTTTCAAGAATGACACAGGGAAGCAGCACATCCTTTGATTTAAGAAGCTGGAAAACAATTGTTGTAGCTCTCTGCCTACAGTGATGCACGTCTTTAGGCACATTAGGACAAACGAAGCACAGTGCAGCGAGTGGATCAACTTTAGTTTTCGCCACTGGCTTCAGATTTCCAGGTACAGTCGACCCAAGATGAACCAAACTGAACTCACTAAGGTCAAAAAAACAAGTGTTTTTGAAGCTTGCTTATAAGCATCTCAAGTAAACATAATGTGTTGGTGTGTATGTTGTGACAGCGCGAAGCCTAGGGCGAGGGATCATTGTCAGGCCACTGTCTCCCCTTGGACATGATCCGCCCGGCTGCTGGTTCGGGGGTTGAGGGTCAAAAGCTGCTCTTGTCAGCTTAGTGAGAGTTCACAGCCTCGGACCCACAGGGCCAACACTTGATATGGAGATTATTAGCCATTGTGAGAGGCCAGAATGCCAATAGGTAGCATATGTTGCTATTTTACATTGTATCATGGGGGCGTGAACACTGCTGACATCTACCTTTATTAGGTTTTAATTCCATTCCATATGGTGTCATTAATTGTTAGTATCTCGTCGTCATAAGGGGAATAAATAATCAGTTTCAACGGCTGGATTCCAACAAAACACGGCCATACCTAACAAGCTGCTACAGTATCAGTTTGTGAAATCTTTTGCCTTCATTAACGCGGGGAAAACAAGATGAAGCGCTGACAGGAGTCAAAAACACTGCCTCATCATGTCTCATTACTCAATCCTGTTTTTCAATTCTGCATTCAATTAGCCGCTTTCCCTCTGTGCACCTGAGGACCGAGCTGACGACAGAGTCGCCAGGCTTGTTTTGCAGTTATCCCCCTGTTAATTGTCGACTGAGCGGGAGGAGGATTCCTCTCCCATCTGTAATCCCAGCGATGTCACCGGCTCTCCGCAGCTCTTTCATGTCCTCCTCTCTCTGCGAATCGCCGGCACTGCTGACGGCGTCCCCTTAAGCTTTAGAGATTCCGCTCACATACGCTCGGGCGGGCAGTGGATCACACATACACCGAGGTCTCCTGGCAGCACGATGGACAGCTTAATCAGTGTAAACCCAAATTAGCGTCTGAGTGGAAACGAACTGCATCCATCTCTCTTCTCTTCCCCCCCCCCCCCCCCGAGGGAATCCGTGTAGAAAGTTTTGGAAGCTCTTTGTTGTTGGGAAATCCCAGCAGAATTGGGTGTGGTGCTTTTCCTCCTCTTCCTTTTTAGTTTGAGGTGAAAACATTGCGTAACAGGCACTCTTCAGCAGCTCCTCACCGGCTGAGACCAACCTAAATACAGTCAGTAACTCCATATTTCAACATTTTTAAATGGGCACCCCACTAATATTATGCAGTTCACTTCACAAGGTGAAAAATAACAATAATGAAAATATGCATCCATATATATAGCCATATCATCCAGCCCTGCTAGAGACTAAAGGTCAGGATATCTCGGCCTTTAAAGCTTTGGTTTTGATCAATCTATCTCTTGTGCGTCTCCAAAATGAAATACAAAATTGCTGCAGTGCCCCTTTAAACACTTGTACATTCTCAAATGTCCATTAGTGAATGTAATCCGTATCACACACAGCTTGTCTAAAAAATCCTTTCAAACCGCCCAGCCCCATTTCAAATGGAATATCTAGAACCAATCAGACGTCTTTTGACTATCTGGCGGTATGACTGGATTATAGATTATGTATGGATGATAGTCCACTTTTGCAGGGGATCTGGGTGTGGTGGTCAGTACATTTTAGCTGACACACTAGAAAGATTTGAATACTGAACAAACTCCGGAGCTGTCCTTCCTGAAAAAAAAAAAAAAAAAGGACTCCTTGTGGGAGCTGTCCAGTGCTGAAATCCTGACTTTTAATGCATTATGCAGCCTTGTAACAGATCAAGCACACTGAAAAGGGTTTTGGACCGTTGGTTGGACAAAGAAGCAACTTGAAGACGTCACTTTGGGTAATTGCAATTAGTGTGTAACTGTGTGTTTGAGAGTGCGTATTGATTTATGCCGTCTCATCAGGTGTCATACAGTCTCCAAGACAAATACACCACTGTTTTTGCGCAGCATCCAATAACCACAGTGGAGATAAGATACATGCCAGGTTTTAATATACCGAGGTTTTAATATCATATTCAGTGCACATTTGGACTCCTGCTGTGTGTAGTTAAAGCTGGAGGAGGCTTCGTACTTACATCACACTTGGTTTCTTGTATTTGTATTAAAGAGAGCTGAAATGTTGACTTTGTAAGATTGAGTTTGCATCCTACTAGGTTACATTAAAATAAAGAGGGCATTAGGGGTTACAAAGGCGGATCTATGTTAATGTTACACCGAGCGCGTGGGTTGTACTACTGCGTGTTTGACCGTGTATAAAAACTTAATATATTCTAGTTCAGTCTTCCATATGTGTTGGGGTCAAAAGAGAGCTAAATCAGATTTAGAAATATGCTGATAGATATTTTGTATTTTCATCACGGCTATCAACGAACACTCCAGTTCAGTTCTGCTGGAAAGAAAGTGGGAACTCCCCTCCCCAACACACACACAGACACAGACACTTGCCATTGTACAAAATGTTTCAACACCACAAATCTGATGGTCGGATTACACTTTAATCCAGAACAAGAGTGGGCTCACCACCGAGCAACACGCAGGAATCGCCTCATGGTTGACATCTGCCTGTGTTTCCGAGCCTGGTAAATATTAATACAGACTGGGAAGGAGTCGACAAAAGCCTCTCTTGGCTGGCCGGGCTGCTTGTAGTTGCCAAAAAAGGGTTTGTACACGCGGCGAAGCGAGACATTGAGATGATACAATGCAACCAGCTGCCCTGTCAGGGGAGAAAACATGGCTAAGGGGGCGAAAGAGTGCGAAGATGAAGGCTCGGATAAATTGGTTACATTCCATATAATTATGTATTGAGAGTTTGAAATGGCGAACGATGGGAACATCTTGTTCTCGCCGCAGTGGAGGCTCTGGAGTATTTTTGGAGTGAAGGAAGCGACAGATAGACGACTGAGTTGGCTATTTATTCAGTTTTGCTGGCAGCATAAGTAAGTCTGGGAATCTCCTTAAAAAAAATCCAATTGTTTTCCATTCTTGTAAAGGCATGGGAAAAAATATTGAGTGTTGATGTTCATTTTATAACAAATACTGTAAAACAACACAAGCCCGACCCAAAAATATTCAATTCTGCAGAGAGCAGGAGAAGAAAAGAGCACACAGGCACAGACGGAGAGCACTTATCTTTATTAGAGTACACATCTGACTGTGTTGTGTGTTATTTACAGACAGCACATTAAACTTCCATTGCTGCTCTGGAACATATCAGTGCAACGCTGCTCATTTTCTCATTAGTGCTGATAACAGGGGACAAACCTTTAAAGCCAGCGCTCCGAGAAAACCCCTAATTATGTGACAGAGGAGCCTATCAGGATGCGAGAAAAGCCAGCTTTCATGAGAACCTATCGCAGCCGGGGGTAAAGAGGGAGAAAGCCTGAAATGATACGGGAATGTGCACTTCAGTTTCTCAAGGAGCCGGAGGAATAGAGCGGGATATGAAAAAAAAAAAGAAAGAAATTTCTGTTTTGCTTCAGTGTCATCAGGATTTGAGTTCAAGCTGAATTATTGAATTAGAGAGTATTGCTGGAACATTTTCCGATTCAGCGCGCAGGATTTGTATGAATCCAAATGTTTCACATCTTTAAAAAAAAGCTACTATTGTAATGAATGAACACAATAAACTTACAAAATATGAAGAAGTCCAATACTTTTACTTTAATTTTCCTAAATAAACAGAAAATGACACCTTCCACTCTTATACTGAGACAAGCTTAATTGTCTTCATTCAGACTGACGAAACAAAGAAGTAATCAACACCTTCTTGGTTTGTTATTTTCTCACTTATTTTTCTCTGTCACTGCTGGTCAAGTCGAAATAAATCCTTAACTCACGGAGTAAGATGTGAAAATATTCTGACTCTATACGCAGTCCTCATTCATTGCTGATGTCTGACTCTTCCGTCTCTCTTCTGGCCCTGCCTGCTGTGGCTTGTCTTCTCTTAAGTCAAAGTCTTGGCCAGAGCTGCTGTAAATCGCCTCCTTACTGTATCCCCTGTTGTCAAACTGACCTCAGTCTGTCTTGGTTCTGTGCTCATTTCAGGTTTGGTCACACATCCAGTTGAGTTTGGACTCATTACCTGAGGTGACTGGACCAGTTCTTGGGCTACTGGCTCCACGGCTAACTGAGCCATGAGCTAATTAGCTAACAGTAGCTAGCAGAGAGCAGCGATTGTTGGTTACTCTGGTGATATGCTCTCCCCTGTGTTTTTTGGAGATACCTTTGAATACCTTTGAAGTTTTAACAGAATATTGTTGCTCATCTTCCCTCCGCATGTAAGCCTAAAAACCCTAACTGAAAGAGTGGTTATGTTAGCTCATCGCCCATTTCCACAGGCGTTGACACCCGCTGTTACCACAGAGAGCTCTTAAATTCAGTGCAGGCCGAATGAATGGAAATAAAGAGCCTGTGATGATGCTTGATTTAACTGCCTCGGGCCTGCCTCCTGAGCAAAACAATATTCTGTAGCAGAAGCCTGAAGGCCCTGTCATTACATCCTCCTTCTTACCCCGGTCAACAGACAGAGACAGGCTGGCGCTCATGAAGGAATATTAAGCACAAGGGCAGATGGGTTCCCAGACCAGAGATTTGTATGCAGATCACATACATATCTGTGCACACACATACACAAACCTCACCCCAGGGGAGTCGAGAGTAGCTCCTTTTTCATATACCTCCTTACATGCGGTCTCACGTCGCAGCCCGTTGCTCACGGATACACTGAAAAAAAACGCACACACCACGGCTGTTACACATTTCCATGTCCTGTTTCTTGAGGCACTTAGATCAGAGAGAGGTGCTGCAGCCAGTGGACGACGAACTCCTCCCACCCTCCCCCGGCTCTCTCTCTCTCTCTCTTTTTTTTTTTATTTTTACAAAAAGTCATCTCCTGCACACTTCCCCTCAGAGCACAGAGATTAAACTATTAAAAACACATCAGAGAGCCACACCAGTGCACTGCACCGGGTAACATGTTTATATGTTATTATAAAAAACATGGACACCAGTGTGTTTTGATTCAATCCCACAAACACAAGAGCACTAAGTATGTATTAATCTGCAGATTAAATTAGCTCTAAATCTCTGATGGAAGTGCTGTCTTTTAGTAAAATGTTCTGCTACTCTATTCTTCCACTCTGTGACATTTCGGAGGCAGATATTGTATTTTTTACTCCGCTACTTCAGTTAGTCCCATAACCAGAAAAATGCTGTAGTAATCAGTCAACCATAGCATAACATATGTATGTATACAGGTAAATATATTACTTATATTTTGATACTTAAAAGAGCCATTTTATGCTCATTTTCAGGTTTTTTATTTCCTTTTACATGCTTAAGTCTTGAAAAAATACATCATTTTTCCAGTTCTGCAGCACTGTATTCCCCCTTCGTCTGAAATTCTCTTTTTTAGCTCCTGTCTCTTTAAGGCCCCGTCCCTCCTGAATCTCCAGTCTGCCCTGATTGGTCAGGTCACACACGCCTGAACAAGCCCTGCTAACATCAACACAGCAGCTGTGCTAAATCAATTCTAACACGCCTAATTAACCACTAGGCATCAAAGGTTACAAATATGTGAGGTGGTGTCATAGTGTGATGTCACAAAGTTACATAAATAGAGGCGGGAATACTGACGTTTCAGGAGCAGTGTTTTCTGTGGGAGAGAGGAGCATCTGTTGGTGCAAGCTTTGAACTTTTCAACTTTAAAGACCTTTAACATGTATAATAATCTAAACATGGAAGGAAAGGATGCAACTGAAAAAGGTTCTNATCTATCTATCTATCTATCTATCTATCTATCTATCTATCTATCTATGTGTGTGTGTGTGTATAGTGTATCACAATATAGTATAAGAATTTTGCAATATTATTCAAAGACTACAGCCCTACATGTGACCCTTTTTTAAAAAGTTTTTCAGTCTTCAGTGGGATACAATGGTTTGAAGCTGAGTGCACAGACCGGGTAGGAAGCTCAGAAAGTATTATTGGGATCGACTATCTAATTATTTATTATTCTCAATATTGGAGCCTCGTCCTTTAAATTTGTCCCATTCCAAATCCAGGATGTTTTTTTTCAATTTGCTCCCGTGTATGTTAACATGTTTACACTCTTCATTTGTGCTCGCTACATTTGTAGCTCGCACGCTTGTGGAACTTGGCTCATGACGATGGAGGATTTATTGACTCTGAAGTCTGCTGTTTGTGCAATGTGGTGTGTGCCTCGTTCTGTTTGGCAATTATATTGGCTGCGCCGGTTCAATTCTCAATCCTCCCCGCAGCTGTCTGTTATCTCCATTCTCCTCTAAACCAAAAAAATCTAAATCTGCCCCCGCTGTAACTTTTCATGCAGACTACGGTGCATGTCGTGTGATATATATTTTTGCACATTAGAGAATCATTACCTGGGCCCAGAGAATATCCAGTGCGAGTTGAAATACTCAACTAAAAGTTAGTCTTAATATTTGTGCTTTCTCCTGAAATAGGTGAGGCCCTTCATTCCCAGATGTACTATTTGAGATCATCATGTGTTCTCCCCGCACACAGTTTTTATCCATTAGCGCTCCTCACACTCTAAAGCCACCACATTACCATCTGTCCTCCCTGCAAAGTTAGCATATGTTTTTATTTTTATCCCTCCCTATCACTTATACCAATTAATGTTCTTAGGCTTCTCATAGAGCCTTTTATCCCCCCTCCATCCATCCTGGGAGGAGACGCCACACTGTGCGTTCCTCTGTGCTGTCTTATCCTCCTCCTTATTTGCTATAGTTAGAAGGATGAGGCTTTCTACACCACGTCCCTTACGACTAGTTAAAGTCATCATACTTCCTCCCTCTCCTCTGTCTTTCTCTCTGCGTCTGGGCCTCTCTTTCCTGCGTTGCCTTTCACATAAAGCTGCACTTGACCTCCATTTCTGTCAAGGAAACTGGAGCATCTGGCTCCTGCCCCATTACAACTCAACACCTCCTCCCTCCCCTTATCCCTGCCATGCCACCCGTCTTTTACTCCCTACAGAGCCCATTTTCAGATCTCCCACATCCCGCCGTTCCCCTCGCTTTCGCTCCCTCTTTCTGACAAAAACGTCTCATTTCTGCAGGAAAGTGTTACACCTCGGCTCACGAGCCAACCTGTGGCTTTAATGGCCCTCCTCTCACTCCGCATGCCATTTCTTTGGATTCGCAGCTTCTCACAGGCACTTATTTATGCTGTGTCGAAAAGACTACACACAATAGCACGAATCAATACAAAACGCTTCGAAAAGGGAGAGGCTTTAACCAACATTCCAACGGTCTTTAAAGGTGCATTAAATCATATTTTACCGCTGAATCAAATTACTCCCTTCTATTGTGAGAGGGTTGCCAATACTTCAGATTCCACTGAGATTCGACACCCCGCAACACATCGCTGTGCAGGCTTCAGCCACTTTTCAGCTCAAGTCAAAACAATGTTCACATGCAGCTGTGAGATGCTGCACTAAGCCCAGGAGATCATATAAGCTGGTTGCTCACAACCTGCCCAGTGTGAAGTGGAAGAAAACAAGTGGCAGGGGAAGAAAGTCAGAGCCAAACAGAGCCAGATATTTTCCTCATGAGCTGGATTCCCAAAACCAAGGATAAAAAATACTGGGTTTTTATTTGAATAAAAATAGCATGTAACCATTATTTTTATAGATTCTATATAAATACATACAAAGTGCTTTACAGGCAAAATAAAGAAGACAATACAATGAAAGATGAATGCCAATGAAGCCTGAGTGGGCCAGGGTTTAAACAGGGTGTTTGGAATCTGACAGATTAGGATAAATCCTGGCTGGCAGTGTGCACTAGTTTGTGGGTACGATGCCAGCGAGGGATTTTAATGGTTACTTTGGTGCTTCAAGAAGTGACGTGACTGTTTGCTTCCTCCTCAAACCAGGAGTTTTGGAGCATTGGTCACTGGTCGTTTCAATTCACTGGAGGGACGTGTCGTGATGATTACATTGTGTTTTATCCAAATGAAGGCCAACACCAATAGACATGTTTAAATATTATGTCAAGTCATGCTGCTGTTATGGCGCAAACTGCAGATAGAAGGCAGGAAGTGATTTATGTTACATAGTGATATAGGATGTAGTGATACACAAAGTCCCTTAGTGCTACGTAGAAGGCACTGTCACAGATATTTTAACTGGCTATGGTTTGTGTCGTTAACCTTTGCCCAAACCTTTGTCTGTTGTCGGGAGAAGCAAAGCTGGTTAACACTTGTGAGGGCAACTTAGAACTTTTACAGTTACTTTTGAGGCTACTATAACGCTAACTGTTTTCTTTACTTTGTAACATTGCAGTTACTGTTTTGTCTTTCCTTTGCCGGAGTTTGGACCCCTGTAACTAAACAACAATACCTGGCAACAATAACTAACAAACCCCCCTCCTTCTCATCGGAATTTCACGCCTCATCGGAATCACCTGACTGCAAACAGCCTTTTAATGCGTAGTTCACAACACACTGTAAACTGTGCAGTAACTGTGAGCAGATGTAATAATACTGCGTGCTACTAAATTTGTTAGCAACTGTAACTCTTTTTAAAAAAAAACACAGGTGTATAAACAATGTGAGTGGATCTTTTACGGCATAGCGTTACATCGTTCAATCAGATACTGTGAAAGGGAATGCAGTCATACTTCAAACCTGTTAAAAAGACACACACACACACACACACACTTCCCAGCCGTTTTTGATGCTGTCTGTGTTTTATTCATATCTGGGCTGTGTCTTGGAAGCTGCATCAGCACTGCTCAGAGAGGACCACCATTGTTTGAGTCTAATCATGGTCGACGCTCCAGGCGTCAGTTTGATAAACAGACAATCTCTGCTTATAAATAATTGAACAGCCCCGTTAGTTCTCCCGCTCTCACGGTGTCACACTCGCAGGGTTTTCGCAGTCGCCTCTCTTCTCCGTCTCATATTTGCATGGTGATACCCTGCTTAGTGAGCTGTTACACTCGCTGAGAAATGAGCCTATACGAAGATACTGCGTGCAAAGTGGAAGCGGCACACTCCTTTCACAAAATCGCGGCTGTTGTGCGGAGCGTGCGTGCTGTCTCGGCTCACTTAGAGGGCTGTCACTATGCTGATATTGGAATGAGAAGAAACGATGATGGCGAAATCACGCAAACAGCGCAGCGGTGAGAGAACAGCATCAAATAACTGCTGTAGTTTGTATTTTACATGGGGAACTACAACTAAGAACAGTAATTCTTAAAGGGACAGTTTGACATGTTGGGAAATACGCTTATTTGAATTTTTGCAGAGAGTTAGAGAACACCAACACATCTTCATACCTGGACAGCCAAATAGATTGAATGCCAGTGACTCCCAAAATGACGCGTATCACCGTTCCCAAGACAACATGACCAGTGGCAGGCATACCGCATCTCGTATGCTTGCAGTTTGGTTAGGCTTAGACAAGAAAGCGTCTTGTGAAATCATTGTGATTTGGGTTAAAATCACTACATCCTTGTGTTACTTCAGTCACAAACCTATCTACGTTACGTATTGAACTTCAGTTGCGTATTGTCGATGCAACTTAACTACGTTTGTTCACTTTCATATTGGACCCAAACAGCGTTCTCTTGGTCAAAAACTCTTGTGCTTGTTTGACTTGAACATCCCTCCGCAACCCCCTCTTAATGTGGACTTGCTCTTTACACTTCATCACCTGACTTCCTCCTTTGCTGCCATGATACCTACTTTAGCCACTAGAGGTCACTGCCGTCATTGGCTAGAGCTTCATATTCAACAGACAGATCTGACAGTGGCATTGATAATATTTAAGTCTTAGTGAGAAATGTGAATAAGCATAGTTATGATTCAAGATTAATTTATCAATATGCAATACAAGACTGTATAATGAAAGTTCTGTTTGTACTTCCCTATGCTAAACAAAAAAAACAATACAGACTAATTCAGAAAAGATAATCCAGTCAGAAAAATTAAGTATTCATAGTCAAGTGTTGAAGATTTAAGGAGCCTAACAGGTTTGGGAAAACAGCTGCTTTATTGTCTTTTGTTATGGCAGTGGATACTTCTGTATATTTTGCAATATATATAAGCCATCAGCATCCAGAAGCTTGGTTTTTAAATCAAATCAAAAGATCCGATCTGTCCCACATAATGTTAGGTGCCTCGTCATATTTAGGACAGCCCATATTCAGGCCTCCTGTTCAGCAATCCACTACTGTCCTCAGTGTGTCCTTCCACTTTTCCTCCTGATGTTTGTGGCTGGGTGGCTGTTTCCTTGGCGAGCCAGGAGAGCTAAATTAGGTTCCTGAGGAGGACCCGAGAGCACGACAGCAGAGAGGTCATCAGCTCAGGAGTCCAACAGTGATCAGTTAGATGTCACACATCGCCACCTCTTCAGGCCTGACAGGAAATAGGTTCACGCCAAGTGTGCTTCAGATGTTGGAACTCAGACCTATTTCCTTTACTTATTTTTTCTTTCTCTTCTCGGAATCTTCTTGTGCCTCTAATCCTCCTGTCTGTCTTTTTGTATTCGCTCTCTTCCCTTCCCTTTTATTCCCTAATTCTCCTCCCTCTTTGCCTCCATCACACTTTTTTCCTCTCCTTTTATCTCTTACTTTGTTTCCACTGCATCCTCACTGCCTCTCTGTTTGCCCTCACAGTGAATACATATCAACAACAGCCTGTATGCGTCAGGCCCTGCAGGGTTATTAAAGTACACTTTGGTCAGCATGTTTGTGTGTTCAGGCGAAAGCAACAGGAGCTCACTGATGTCGCTCTTATGTCCCTGCTCCTTATATACCGTATATAAACCACCTGCCTCTTACTCATACGTGTAAATGCAAATGTGTGCGTGTGTCTGTGTGTGAGAATGCTTGCATGCCGTAAGAGGTGTGAATGTTCTTTTGCCTTATGTTACACTGAGTGTTGAGAAGCACTTGACTCGTCTCATATGGTATGGTGTGAAGCATCTGATGCTGTGCCGTGAAGTTCGGCTCTGTAGAAAGACATGGTGTAACTTTGTTAATTTGATTATTACAGTTTCATATCCTCATTAGTGAAAGTAATCTTTGAAGACTCGATGTATAGTGAGCATGAAAGACAGGCTGTGAAAGGCTGATCCATAGTCAAGGAGTAACAACGGCAAACTGAAGTCGATTCATTCTTGACCTCTGAAGAGCTTGAAGGGCACAACAACTCCTTCAAGTATAGAGGTGCTTGAGCTTGCAATGCCTTGTATGCTCAGAGCCCAATTGGAAAATCATTCCTACAACTGATAGGAAGCCAATGTAGAGAAGCTAAAACTGAAATAACGTGTGAAATGTGTTTGTTTTTTTCTTCAAAAAGCCTTGCTGCAGAGTCGTTGACCATCTGGAGTCAACAGACGATTTGCTAAAGTAGGTGAACAAAGCGTCACAAAATAAAAGCATGGATTACTTTTTGCAAATCTTACATCTGAAACAAAGATCGGACACATTGTAATGTTATGTGGTTGGAAAAGCAAGATCGAACCAGATATTTCGATGGATTTAACATCTTCTGCAGGCAGATCCATGAGATTCAAGTGATTTTGTGAAGCAGCATCTGGGCCAATAAAAAAGGTTTTGTTGTAGTGTAGAAAAACAACAATGTATTGGTTTTCCTAGAACATCCAAATTAATGTTGTGTGTACAAAACAAAGTCCAAATCTTGAGCAAGCTGTGGTTGCAGCTGAAATGATAGAGTATAACATTGTCGTCCAGACAATTGGGGTTCATATCCTGTTTGGAACATATTGTTGTTTCGTTCACTTATTGTATTTACACTAAGTGTGCACATAGAAAACACCAGCGGGCCAACGACTGACCCTTGTGGCACACCATTTATTAAACGAGCTGATGACCTTTGACTATTTATGGAGTTAGAGAAAGTTCAGTTGGATAAAATTTAGACTCGGTCCAGATATCCTTGATGAGACTGTATGAAACAGTGACATTAAATACATCTAATTCACAAAAAGAGACATCTAAATATTATGTTTATGTAGCACCAACGTTGATCGCTATCATTTAGTATCCTCCATGTCCAAGCACCAACAAACACACAAATATCCCATTTGCTGCAATTATTTCAGAGATACAATCACATTATGTAATTACACTTGACATAACACAATTATGGATTTCTAGCATGCAAGGCGTATTTATCTACCACATGACTTGCCGTTTTTTGGTCCAGGATGTGGATGAACACTGTCCTGCTTCTTCTATTCTTTTTTCTGCAGTGGTTTCAGGATGAAATGCAGTCAGTGAGATATTTTCAGCCACCGTGTCTGAATGGATTAGTCCAGTATTCCTTTAAGGGACCTAACAGTTTGAAAACTGCCACTGCGACTCCCTTGCGTCCATATGGATTACAGGTTTGGAAAAAAACAACAAAAAAAAGGAGAGCCATAAATATCCCTCTCAGAGCTAGAGCTGTGGTTTTATTCAACAGGGTTAGATAATAAATATGAAAGGATCACAATCGGAGTGGTTTGCATCTTATTTTTTTAATTAACTAAAGACTGTTTGCTACAATGTATTTAGGTATTTCTTTGACTCAAGGACAGGAAAAACAAAACAAACGCACACATGCAGACTTTTTCTGTCTCCCTCTCTCTCTCACATATGCAGCATTCCTGACGAGATATTCTGCGAATGTACACGTTCATAACCTCAACGACAGACAGACATATTTCCTCCCACACACCCTTCTTTTATAGTTGCCATTTTCGACCTGGAAATTGACGGCGGCTCCTCTCTCTTTCTATGTTTGCCTCCCCTCACATTTCCCAATAAATGGATTTAGGCTCTGTGGAGTTTTATGTAGAGCGCACCAAGATTAGCGGGATGTTTAATCATGGAGCCTTTTGAAATAAGCTTAACATTTATGCGAGTGCTAGGCAAAGAAAGGGAAAAAAAACACAGCACAGGAATACTTTTGGTCTGTACCGAGGAGAAAGGTCCTTGGGAATACAAAATCAAGCAGTTCAAATGTTTGAGTGTCTGCTTATTGATTTATTTGGGACTTTTTTTTGATTATTGTGCTTTCCTGTGCAGGACTTTGAGGCATTTCCCAAAACATTGAGGGTCCAAGAGGGAAAGTTATTTCTTTATTTGTTTTTTTGGTGTGTCCTGTCTGGCATTTTTCCCCTCGCTGCCACATGAGATTGCAGATCGTCGCGTGTCGGTTGTCTTTGTCTTGTTTTGGCATGGTCGAAGCTCTCCTCTCCGTCACCTCCCCACTGGGCACAAATCTCTGCTCTTTGAAGACGAGTGGATGTAACAAAACATGGAGCGATATGCAGCGCCGTCATGCACCACAGGCTGACGGCGGACATAAAAATCGGCCCTGTGATGAGTCTGCGCTCCTACAGCGCGTGCAGTTTCACCTCAGATGAGACCTTTTTGCGGAAGCTTCCTCATCAGGACACCCTGCACATTCTGGAACAGGTGTAGAGGGAGGAAAGGCTTGAGGTCCTTCATTGTCCTTAAACCGCTCTTCACCTCAGCATAAAATGCATTTGCCCTCATTTGTCAGTATAGCAGCTGAAGGTGCTCTGAAATCATTCCAATCCTCACTTTCTCCTTCACCTCACAGCTCCGGTTTTAGTTTAAAAACGATAAAAATCTTATTTCTGAAACCCCTTGTCCAAGACTTACAGTCCTTATTAGGTCTTGAAATGGTGTTTTTTTGTTAGAGCCTGTATGCAGTAGATCAGCCTGTATTAGCTCATTGCAAGCGTATCAACCTACTAACAAAGACATGCAAGTCAACAGTTTGTTCACCAGAGAGCACTCATTAGTTTATTTTTCAACTGTAAAATCTTCTTCTCAGCACAAACATGATTCTTTATGCGTAGGCATAAATGCATGGACGGCAGGGGATATATGTTTACACACATTATGTAATGCATGAGCGTCGGCTTTGCTATTGCAGTAAGTAAATCGTGACCTCGGAAAAATCCATCGTCACAACAGTTTTCACTCAGTAGCCGTGGACTTCTCGTCTGCGCACACACCGACTTTTAAGTTCTGCATGGTTTAGATCAAGAGTGACGTACTAGATTATAGGACGGCTACATTATAAGGTAAGTATTAATGTAGTTACTGATCATTACACCTGATTTCTTCCAAAAGCTGTGTTGACAGACAGCACCTCAGAGTTGATGAGCATCTGTAGGTCTGTCGCCGAGATAAGGGAGTGATGCAGATTTACGATCCCAATTTTATTGATCCACATACTAGATTATAGGACGGCTACATTATAAGGTACGTATTAATGTAGTTACTGATCATTACACCTGATTTCTTCCAAAAACTCCAACTCCAACATAAATTTACAGAGGATATAATCTCGGCGGTGGCGGCGGTTGCTACAGCTCAGTCTGTAAGCCTTTCTTGTGAAGAAAAATCTGGATTTGAATCATTAATGATTATCTATTAATCTCTATATCTGTATTGTATCGTAGAGTATAAATCTTTGTGAATCGTTTACTACGCCGAACGATCCTTCCAGCTCATTCTCAGTTCCAGTTGGTATAGAGGAAGCTGTGTGCTTACAGAGAACAGGCCAGTCTTAAGCCAGTGCTTTTTTTTTTTTTGCACATTTGCAGTTTGACCTATTCAAGCGCGGATCAAATGGACATTTTGCATGTTTAGGAAGTCTCACTTGCAAAGTCTCTAGTCACACTTCAACTGGGTTTTAACCTTTTAAGACAACTTGTGATTATACATATAAATATTATCCATCATTGCATAACCTCCTGCTAATCCTAATGACACCAAGACGAAGAGGAAGAACTCCTGATAGTGTAAATATTTTTCATTTTTTGCCCATGATGGCTCCACCACCTGCAGGGTTGCACATACCTGTTCCATAGATGCACCATGCCAAATGGTGTTTATGCTGTAGAGTCATTTTCACACTTCAGCAAACAGTGTGTGTACTGTGCGTACGTGCCGGCTTGTGTGTTTTGCGCGTTTCCCCTTTCCCGGATTTAGCCTGTTGATGATGATTTGATGTGTCAGGTTTCATTTACACCTGTCCTTGCCAGAGACACTGTGAAATTAATTGAGCCAAAACATTAATTTGCTTAAGGTTGCTCAAAATGTCCAACCAGTCATTAACATGCCTCACATCAAAGCTTGCTTTTTTTTCTTTCTTCTTTTTTTTCTTACTGAATCCGTGTGCAATAGAGAGGAAATACTAGGGTAGAGCAAAACGGGAGTGTGTGTCTGTGTGTGTGTGATTAAGGGAGAGGGGGAGACAGACAAAGACGGAGAGAGGACGGCGAGATCATGGGAAAGTGCTGCAGTGGAAGTTGATTACGAGGTTGTGGGAACGCTCCGTCCGTCTGTCTGCTCTGAGCGAGGCCCTCTGAATTCATTTGTTCTATAGCGGGAATTATTAAACAGATCATCTGACAGTACAGTAATAATGCAATTAATTATTCGCCTCTGAACTCCCTGTCCAGTTTTTAATTAGCTCTCCGCGCAGCATCTGCCCATCAGAATTACAACAAAAACATCTGACATTTCATTTTCCGAGTGTCAGAATGGCTGGCGGGGATTGATCGGAGCGGTGTTGCAGGAGCGCAGGAGATCTGTAAATGAAGCTGTTCACATGATGTCTCTGGATTTTGAGATGTTTTGTAGGGGTAAACTGTGGTTTGCTCCACTGATGCTGATGAAATGAGTAAGGTGGGGAGCTGGAGGCGGCTCGCACCAATCGTCTTGGTAAAAATCTGATTGGTTGAGGTGAAAATTGTCAACAAACTCAGCCAGTTGATTGAGTTTGAAGTTGAGAAAGGCAAAACTTTTTTTGAGAGAGCAAGTGTTAAAGACAGTATTTCGGAGTCAACCTTCACTTCAGAGTGTTACTAGTCCTTACCTATCTGCAACTATCGGCCTGGTCAAAATTAAAAGCGCTTTCAGAGCTTTTCTGAAAGTTTCCTCCTCTCCGTTTATGGTTTGACATACATATTTTACTATCTATGGGCTGTAGCGAGAGAGAGAGCTGTGTGTATCCAGAACTCTTAATGAGGTAATGCCTTGCTGCGAAACTGTGACCTAGATTTAAAGTGGAGTCCGGCACTGACCAGTCGCACCAATGCTGCTCCACAGTGGCAGCGCTCGGCTTTCATTTGAAACACTCAGCTCCAGCCATGCGTGGACAAATGAAGAACAAAAGGCACACTCCCCACTCTCTTCCCTGTTTTTCATCTCAAAATAAGAAGAGGACTGGAGGGTTTTTAAAAATGTGTTTTCTTTTTTTTACAGTATTACAGTATTTAGGTTAGCAGCATACAGTAGGAAGGTTTGGGCGATTAGGCTCAATGAGAGAGCAGTATCCCGATGTTTTAATAACAAAATGTCAAGGGTTAATTTTTTCAGGACATCAAGAACAACATCATGATTATTGTCCATACTAGGAAAAGCCCTTTATTCACAGAGTATGATGTGAACGTGTTTAGGACGTACACTGTTTTGCCCGTCTTTACATCAGTAACATATTCAGCTCGGCAGGGTGCCATTTCTTAGACTTACCAAGTGATGTAAATGAATGTGAAATAACTATTAGCTCGCTAGCTCTTGTGCTAACACTAGCTATTTAATTAAGTAAGGGATAATGCATAGAATGGGATGAAACAGAGCCCTCCGCGACCGGTTCGTCCTGTCGGGACTTATTTTCCCGATAAAGACCGCCGTTCTATACATTGTCCCGCTTATTACGCGGCGACTTGCCAACACGAGTGCCATGGACACACCTGTGAAAAACGATCATGTCAGGCAAAAAATGTTTGACATTTCAAATCGTTAATATTAGGCTATGTAATTAGAACTCACCAGATCTGCTCCTGCCGGGATGAGAGGACAGGACTCTGCTCCACTTCATCCTGTCTGTCAGGGATGGAGTCCAGTAGCTCCTCAGACTGCCTTCACATCTGTGCCCAGTCACAGACATTATCTCCCGACTCTCCAGACCAGCCTGGGACAGCAGTTGGACAGCGATGCTGCGCAGACTGTGGTTTGTGTACTTCCTCGAAAGGCCTGCTGCCTGGCTGATCTTTGGACAGCATTTGCCCAAGGAAATTGTGTTCCATGGCCTCTCGAGAGTACCAGACCCCCTGCTGGTTACGCAGCTGCTGGTCCTTTTTCAATGGATGCAGGTAGAATGCGTCGGCGTTAGGGGGGTGTACTTTTTAAAACTGGCAACAAGGCAGTTTGGGTTGTCAGGTTCAGTGAAAATGTAGCCACGATAATTCTCCTTGCACGGGTCTCTGGCATCTTTATGGTTTTCATATGGCGTTATATTCAAGGGAAATATACTCGTTGCCGTTGTCGTCTTTTTGTCTGACAAAAGAGTCCTTGGTTAAGTGTCAATTGCTCTCTCTGCCGCGTCTCGCCAGATGCAGCTGCACATCGAGCCACACCTTCCAGACAAGTCTGTGAGCTGTGTTGACAGACAGAGCCTCAGAGTTGATGAGCATCTGTAGGTCTGTCGCCGAGATAAGGGAGTGATGCAGATTTACGATCCCAATTTTATTGATCCACATACTAGATTATAGGACGGCTACATTATAAGGTACGTATTAATGTAGTTACTGATCATTACACCTGATTTCTTCCAAAAACTCCAACTCCAACTCCGTCTGTCGCTGAGATAGGGGAGTGATGCTGGCTGGTGTCTTTGCCTTTTATCCATAGGTCTTTCATGACGGATTTGAATACATCATTGCTGGACTTGAAAGTGTCACAGTTCATGATGTTAAATGTCGTGAAGTGACGAGATATTCCTGACCTAATTGCAAAGTAGCTCGCAATCGAGTAGGCCTTGGCCTCTGCATTTTGCACTGAAGGATAAAATGTTCGTAGCACCTTATTTAGAGACTCTGCACTACAGTTAAACAAGTCTGACAACATGTTTTGCTCCTCTATGGCCCGTACCGTGCTTTTTGGTGTTTGGTGCCGTTTCACTTCTCCCTCTTTGCTGCTTTCCTCTCTTTTTCTTTTCTTGACCGGTGAAGACCACAACTCAGCCTTTTGCCGAGAGCCGAAAATCAACGTCTTTTCCAAAAATATTGATGTTAATGAGAAACTCATCCATACTAGTGGCCTAGGAGTACGTTTTTCTGATACGAAGTAGGCTACAGATCAGCTGATGTTGCTTAGCGACCGAATATGCTGGGGTGGTAAGTGACCGGACTACTTGCGGAGCAAAGATTCTAGAGCGCAGAGTGCTACAAAATACGCAAATCAGAGGCAAAAAGGCCACTTTCCTTGACAGCGGTCAAATATGCTTAGCAACGGTCAATTACACGAAAATAATTGACCACCGAACGTCGGGAAGGCCCATTGAAGTGAGTGGAGCATTCTGCAGCATTAAGAAGAGCTGTGCAATAAAATACACATGCAAACAAGCTTAACTATCCCAACAGGATACCAAAACAAAGAAAAGAAAAGCTTGGATCACAACAGAAGCAGATGGAGTGTGATTTCATTCATCCCGCTCAGGTCGCCGTTACTCCACGAGACTGTATCTTCACATAGCTAGCTGTTTGCTGCCGTAGTAATGTTCAGAACCCTTTAAAGTTAGGATTAAATTAAACATGAATATAGTATTTTCATTTTTTTTTTTTCACAATACGCAGTGGCAGGGGCACCCATGTGCACCCTAGTGTGTCCAGTGCAGTAGAAAACACAGCGCGCTCTCAGACATCCACCTGTCTGACCCGCTGACCGTGATGCTACAGTGTGCGGCCTTGTCACAGGATGACCTCGCTGATTCACCGTAGTCTGAGCAGTCTGCCTCTGCAACCCACGCTGCTCATGCTCACCCACTGACATAAGTTTTGCCTCACTGTGCTCGTCTGCCATCCTTCTGTTTGCTCTCCACTCTCAGTCTTAAGCTTCAC
>CAEMYA010000010.1:7628211-7640487 GCA_903131615.1 Diplodus sargus
TCGGGGCTTGAAAAAAAAAAAAATGCATAATGCCACCTAACCTGCGAGGAAGCCCATCAAATCTTGACAAAAAAACAAAACAATGCGAGGTGATTATGTGTCTTTTGGCCGCGCGATGGTTAAAAACTCGAAGGCACAAAGGAGATTTACACGGGGAACTTTCAATCAGTCACTAAGTCAGGCAGGCATTTTTAACACCATAAGCCAGCCCCTGCTAATTATAGTCTTAAGAGCAATAAACATGAGCTTCAAGTGTCTCGCGCAGTACAACAGAGAAGTGCTGACACTGAATTGGAAGCCTGCCTCCGCACGGCCCTTTTTTTGGGGGGGTTTGGTGCGCTTTGAAAAAAAAGCAAGTGGGTCAAGCCTTTTTCTTCTTAATCCGTACATAATCTGGCCCTGGTCCTCCTCCTCTGGTTGAGGAGCAGCCACAAAAAACAGTGCAGGAGGGGGCGGGGGGAGACGGAGAGTGACAGACAGACAGACAGGCAGCAGGAAATGGGGAGAGAAAGAGGATTTCTCACAGGCAGGCAGGGTATTTCTTTTTAACATGGCAGAAGGCCACACGGTAACAAATTGCTGCTACTGTAATAACTGTCTATCCTCATGCCTAAGCTCATTCGGTCCTTTTTTTTTCCCAGCAGCAGACTAAATTATATATGTTTTTGTGTATGTATGTGCGCCTCAGGTAGGATTTCTACCGAACATTTGACGCAAAGAGCTGTGAGCCCTGCGGTAACGCGCCGTGTGTTTCGGGGAAAGTAATTCAGAAAAAATGTCCGCGACTGACACTTTAACCTTTGACAAAAAACACGAAACAACAAATCAAAAAAGCTAAAGCCAGCCATGTCCTCAAAAAAAACAACCAAAAAAAAGAAATTAATATGGAGAGCGGAGCCTATCCCAGCATGCAGCGGGTGAGGAGACGGTTTAAAATAGCTCATTTCATATCTGGAAACATTACCATTTTTTTTTTTTTCTAAATGTTCTGGCACTGAAACAATTAGTCAATTTATCTTCAAATACTTTGATAAGCGCTGAATCAATTAGTGGGTCAATTTTCAAGCAGAGTGGGAACAATTTCTCTAGTTCCTCAGTTGTGAGGAGTCGCTGCTTTACATCGTCTAATGTGATATTTGACTGGATGTCTTTGAGTTTGGGGGCCGACTGTCAGACATCTGAAGAATATCGCCCTGGGCTCCGTGAAATCTGATGCGACCTCTTGACACTTGTAGAACAAAAAATGAATTCAGTTGTCAAAAGAATATTCAGCAGATTCATCGGTAGTGAAAATAAATCTGTGGATTCGGGCCTAAAGTTTTTTTTTCCAGTTAATCTGCAGTTTTGCAAGAATCTTTCAGCATTAGACTTTTGTTGTTAGTAGATTAAGACGTTCATAAAAGAACGTGAGAGGCATCTGGTCGTCGAGAATTGACCACATTACACATCACTACTTGAGAATGGAGCGTGGATACCCGACCCCCGCCTGACCTGTGGCCCTTTTTGCTGCATGTCATCCGGTTTCCTGTCACATCTCAAGCTGTCCTATCAAATAAAGCCATAAAAAAATAAATAAGTGCACCTGGTTGCTGCTATGTCATTCTGTGCACGCTGGGTTCGTTCGGTTACATAACTGACAACAAGCTTCCACCACATGCGGCTCACCTGCTGTTTTAACAGCGGGAGTCGCGGGTGAAATAATCCCAAATGCGAGGTGTGGTTTTTCTTTTCAGGGGGTGTCTTTGTTAAAAAAAAAAAAATACTGCTGACGAAGAGAGCAGATATCGTTGCAGGGAGAGAGTTTCATTCTCAGGTCGTCAAATATCGACGGGCCAGACTCGGCTGGGTTCAGACAGAAGGCAAAAACAAACAAAACACCGCTGCTGGATGGAATCATGAATTCATAAAATAAAAATAAAAAAACACACGAGGATGTAAACATTGCTGTTTAGGGGAGAAGTTTCTCTTGAATGTTTTTTGGGTGGCGTTGGAGTTCATGCGAAGGTGACTGCAGGCTGGGTGTTTACTTCCAGTCTCTGCGGTGATCTCCATTTGATTGCTGGTCAGAGCCGCATTATGTAGCTTTAATTTTAACTGTTGAATCCAATCAATCATTTCATTAAAGCCTCCCCTTCGTTTGATTAGCCATCTGGATATTGGATAGTGCAGCCGTATCGCTGTTGATAGCTGCTAATGCCCGGCTGAGGTGATCAATAGCATTCTCCTCCGTCTGAAAGGCAAAGCAACATCCCCTCTCTTTAGCACTGATACAGAATCTGCACCTCCTTATCCGTATCACGCTTCAGTCCATTACTGGAGAATGACCCCAAATTATCTTAGATCAGCCTGAATCTCTGGCTGTCGTCCATCTAAAAGCAGAAGGGCCTTGATCATGTGGCGTGTGATGTCCACTTCTCTTCCTCTTATCCGATCTGTTCCTTTCTTCTTCTCCGTCCACGACTATCTTTTCTCCCATTTGCGTTTCTACCCTCTTCCCTCGTCTTTCCCCTCACAAATGTCACGTGATCCCAGCACAATGAGTCGGGGTACCTGAGGACCGTTGCTAATGGTAACAAATGACTGGCTTTGCTGTGCAGAAAAGGGAAAAGAGTATAGCAGAGGAGAGGAGAGCTGCTGTACATGTTGGGAGTCAGCGCTTGTGCCCTGTGCACAGATGGAGAGAGGGAGGAGGAAGCTTTTTGACACGGCAACATATGTGAAACAATATCTGTTTGTATATATCTGCACTTTTTAAGTATTACGCTGGCTCACTTTCTCACCAAGAGTTACATAAAAAGAGCTACACCCATGGAACTGTCAGCTTAGCTTAGCTTAGCTTAGTTTATCTTAGCGTAAAGACTGGATTGTCTGGAGGATGCCTGGTGTCGTCATGACAGTGAAGCCAAGTTACCTCCAGACGGTCACTGGCTTGCAGTCGAGCAATCCTAGTCCAGCACATCTGCAATCTCACCAACGAAATGTCTTAATTTGCCGGCACAATGGCTGTGAGAATGCCAGCTCGATGCAGATCACGTTAGGCTAGCTAGGCTTCCAATTGGTGGCGTTGCCAACAAGCAAAACATCAGTTTATTAAGCTAAAATCCACCTCTAACTTTCAATTTCATGTATTTAATGTTCTGTGCAGTCGAAATATTTCTTAATAAGACCAGTTTTTGGTACATTCATTGAAATAATATAGAGAACGCGTTCTAGATTGCCGGTCAACTAGTTGCCAAAAGCTACACGAACAGGTTTAGTGCTTTATCACACAGAGGAGTGGCGGGGATGACCCAGAAGTTAGCACTGGCCCAGTTCCCTTGACAAAAAAGCCTGTGGCATTTTTATTAATTGGATTTTGGAATGTTGCCAAGATTAAACTGTGTGGCAAACAAGTTTATGATACTACAAGATAATCTTCACAGATGAACACCACTTTCATGATTTTCATAGTGTACATTACATCTCTAGAAGTAAAAAGCTAATGTTTGCCTCTAAGAGGACTCCATTGTGGTTGCATGACTTAAAAGTCACCACCGCTTAGAGTCTTACTACACGTTTTCTATAAATTGATCAATGTACAAGTTGAAAAGTTAGAGCTGGAAACTGAAGTCCACTTGTAAAGGTGGACTTGCGAGTAGATGAGTCTCCTTGTTTGCTGTGATGATGTTTAAAGTCCCTGACGACTTCTGTGGTCTCATTTAGCCACTTGTTAGCAAACGCCATTTTTAGACATGTTGAGCTGTATGATTAATTTGGGACATTTAATGATGTACTTTATTCCATAGAGCAAAACGTAAATATCTTAAGCCCGTAGTAACCAAGGACCTTTTTTTCAGGCATTTACCTGAAAACCAATTTAAAAGAAACTAGACTAGACGAGGGATCAAGATGTGCAAAAGTGCTAACTGCTTTCCAGGTTTTATGAGTACAAACTACACCATTCTATATACGGCTAAATAAGAGAAGCACCCAAACAAACTACTAACTTATTATGGTTAACCCACTGGTAGCCTTGTAGTCAAATGATTGAAATATCCTAAATAAGCTACGCTACTTTTATTAGGCTACATATTTGCATTAAAAAGTGAAATCACACTGTGTGATGCAAACAAAACAGTCTGTATTTTGTTGTAAATGAGCTTTAGCATTGGTCTTACATTTTTTTATATAATTAGTAACTGTTCACAAAGATGCCATTCCACTAATTGCTATATGTTTGTTGACACTTCCGTAAGCAGCTAAATATAACCCATCCATCATTAATTTCTTGTTTATCGCCTGTGCTTCTCCTACTGTAACACACCAAAGCCAAGACTCTCACTGGTAACAGGCCGCATGAAATGATGTATATGTACAAAGTGTTATAACTACAGTGATAATATTTAGTCGAGATGCCAGAAGTGGTTAACTAGTACACACTCCAGGAACTGACAGGGTGGAGCAGAGTTGACACAGCGTCTCTCATCTCGGCTTGCCACACCCCATCGCTTTCAGCTTGCATCATGTCAACCTCCGTCTCCATTCAACATCTCAGCAGCTCTCGGTGTAGGGATCGCCCAAAGGCACTGGTCACAGGCCGTTGTGTGTTTTGTATGTGAGTGTATCTGACTCGCCTGTGGGACTCTGATCTCAATTCAGTCAGCATTTCATCCGGGGCTATCCACTGCCATAAGGAGGATGAGGCTGTATCTAGTGTAGGATCAGTGGTACACTTTTAAAGGGGAAGCCCATTGAGCCACGAAGTGTTGTTGGAAAGCGCTAAAATCCCTCGTCGTGATGTACGCGTTTACACAACAACATATATTTTCCATTCCTCTTCCACAGGGGCTAAGATGCCGAGTTGTAGAGATGTGTGCTATAACAGTTTCCTTTGGCACTGTACAAATTGGCGAATGATAAATAACACAACACTGACATCACTGTTAAGCTCCCGCCGGAGCTGTGATACTTCCATTCGCTGTAAAGGGCGAAAGGATGGCAGATTTGTGAGACGGCCTTCTGAAGTGTCCTTGGGCAAGAGACTGAATCCCTGCCAGTTTTTCTCTCTAGCTGACCGGTACTGTTGACCTCACTACAGCTCAGTGAAAAGATTACTTTCTCCTTTGAAACTCAGTGTCATGAGAAATATTATTAACCATTCACACAAAGAGATCTTAAGGTAAAGCCAGGAAACATCACTGTGTATCTTTTCGGTACTAAATGAGCATGACTGTATCTAATTCTGGTAATTTGGACTAAAGGAAGGAGAACTTGAACTTAGTGTGGCTCAAAAGTAAAGAATTCAAATACGGGCGAGCCTACAGTATTTTAACAAATCTCAAGGACTGGGTGAAAGAGTTGAAGAGGTTCATACAACATGTCTTCAGATATGATAATTATTCTAGGGGGACAAGGGGCAAACTTTCAGGCAGTCTCTCTTCAAAGTCATGCATGCTTCAAAGTTCATTTAGCACGGCTGGTCTGTTGCTGGGTCAGGCATGTGTGAGCTGGCCAATCAGAGGAAAATGGGTATTAGGAGGGGGGCCTTAAAGAGACAGCACCTTTTTCTGAACATTAAAGCATGTAAACATATTATAGTAATAACCAAACATAAAATGTAAAAAGTGGCCAAACCATAAACAGTATATATATATACATTTGGTTTGGTCATTTTTTAATTTTATGGTGGGATTATTCATGCTGTATAGAGTCTTTAAATAAAATGTCTATCACAATTTCCTACTGCCTAAAATCATAAAATCACTTGTTTTGTCCATCAACAGTCCAAAATCGCCCAAAATGCCATTCACTACAATGAAAATTCTCAATTATTTGGTATAAAAAAACGACTGAAACAATCAGTTTTTACAGTAGCTGCACATACAGTACATTTTCAGTCATCAACTAATTAATAAATTCCGAATTGCTGCAAGCTCTAAAATGCAGATCATTTGAGTTTTTCTAATAATAATAGGTTTTTTATTCCACAAGATAATTATGACTCCTGTGGTGCAGTGGTGATGTACTGTCATGTCAGCATCTAGCGTTAAAACAATGTTCTTAGGCAACATAAAGAGGCATTCGTGATGGATAGAATTGCTGATATGATCTAACTGGGTAGTGAGGAATGAGACCTGAAGCTAAATAAAAGGCACCAAAAGGCGGGAGAAGGGAGTACCAACTGTACAGGGAGAGAGGAAACAGACCTGCTGTAACTGCTACCCCCATTCTCTCCAACACCCTTTGAACCACTTTCGTTTTGAAAAAAAAAAAAAATGTCCTCATACAGAAACTGAATTCTGTCTTTATAGCGAGACGGGGTGTTAAAAAAGATGGAAAGACACAGAGGAGTAAAGACACCCCTGATAAAACGGAGAATTTAAATCTCCCTGATAAAGGAGGTTCAGACCTCATTGAGAGTCGATGTGCAGCCCCTCGGAGTGACTCAGGGTGTGACTCATTGCAGCTGGCAAATCCTCCACCTTACACACACACACACACACATTTTCATAAACCCTCAGGCCGTATGCATGTTATGTGTCCCCCACTATGCTCACTGTTCTGGCAGCTTCTACCTGTTAACAGACGACGCATAAGCTCTGCTTCATGCTGCTGTAATAGTACTTGTGATCTTCTTATGAATCAGCTTATGACGAGATATGAAAGCAGTCTGAGCTGCTGAGCCCTTCCCACGAGCATGACTTCGGAGACAGATGCTGTTAAACTTGGCAAGGTGTGTGTGTGTGTGTGTTGGTGTGTGTGTGATCCCTCTAACCACTCACTCGAGGGATTAGTGTAAGGGTGGCTGGATGACTCATCGGTCAATGACTTTTGAGGAGAGGGAGGGAACGACATGGCCAAGTCGTCCGCATGGTGTGTGTTTATCATCCCCACCTGTCCGTCACTGCGGCTCGCGCTCGGATCTCAAAATGTCTTCTCAGGCAAACCTCGCCATCGGTTTCATGCGTGTAAGTGACTTTGGTTGGTCAATTTCACATACAGGCAAAGATTTCTGAAGATGGCGTGTTTGTGATTTTGCATAAATGCAGTGAGAGTGTGTGTGTGTGTGTGAAGGAGGGGGGGGTTAATAGTTGCCTGTGTCTCGACAGCAACGGCAGACGGCTGAGCTTGGAACACGACCCCGGCACAGCGTCGAGCTGTTAGGCCATGCGTACGCTGCTTAACGAGCCATGAGCGATTGCTATGATCTCGCCACAAATAATTCATGAGGAGCCCTGTAGAGGAGCTATGGAGCTAAAAGGGAAAGTGGGGGGCTGGGGGGGCTGGGGTGGGGTGGGGCTGAGGAAAGCATCAAGGAGTGGACCACAGCCTGAGTGGAGTGAGGGCGGGAGGTGAGGGGAGGGGAGACAGGGAGAGATCCGTCTGACAAATGTGTCTGGAATAGAAAGGAAATCCCCCATTACCTACAGCGCTGACAAGCATGCATGCGTGTGTGTGTGTGTGCCCGCGCGTGTGTGTGTATTTGTATGTGCTTATTTTTAGAGAGCCATTTGTGTTACTACATCTGAAAAAAAAGGCACTGTGGGAGTGTTAGCAGTGTGCATCACAATCGCGGGATGTGTGTGAGATTCTTGTGAAGGCATGCGCTATTTGTGATTGTGTGTGTGTGTGTGTGTGTGTGTGTGCGTGCGCTGGAGACGTGATGGAGTGAGTTCAGATTTCTCTGACAGCCGTGAAGCCCAAAGTGTTCAACTGTACAAGCATTTTTTTGTTTGTTGCTGAAACCAAGGGGACTATGAACTAACAGAGTGAATTATTAGAGAGGAACGGGTGTGGTGTGAATCTGTACCGTGAGAACTCTCGTTGAGCTTTTCTCGTGCTCGGATATCGGAGCTGAAGTTTGAATTATTGCGCTTACGGTCATTCTGAAAAATTGAATAAAAGGCGATAGAATTAAAGCAAAGCAAAATATAACTGAGCACCACTGTTGATGCCAAGCCGGGAGCGAGGCAAATACCTTGTCATGTCTTCCATTTGGATGACATTTCATGAGCCACATTAGCTGTGTTGTTTTAAGATAAACTTTTTCGATCTGTCTGTTGGTTTGTCTGTCAATTCAGTCAGACTGAATGCATATTGGACGGATTGTGAAGTGTCCTGGAAAGAATTAGGTTGCCTTTACATAACCTGTGTGGGTAAATTGGGAAAAAAAAACTTGATAGAAGGCTTGGTAAAAAGATGATTTTACATTTATTATTGAAAATTGTTGTTCTTTTTTTTTTTGCATTTTCAGCTGGACTCAGAGCCGTGCCCTGACTAAAAGAATCTGGGTTACACTAGCAATTAATTTGAACTAATTAATTGCTAGTCTAACCTTTGAACATTGATCCTTTTTCCTATAATTAGGGCCAAATTAGTTTCCAAAAAACAATTACGTTAACCACATTTTGGGTTTCTAGTGAAAAGTCTCACTATTGGATGGATTGCCATGAAGTCATAAAAATCCCATCAACTTTGGAGATTCTCTGATTTTTCATCTTATGCTAACAGCAGGTCAAAGTTTTTCGATTTTTTTCTCGGAAATGTCTCAGCATCTACTTGATGACATTGTTTTGTAGGACCTTCATGGTACCCAGATGATATATCCTAATGACTTTGGCGATCCAATGATTTTCACTTTAGTGGCACCATGGTGTTCAAAATGGTGTTTCTGAGTTATTACCCTGAAAAATGTTGGATCAATTGGATCAATTGTGCATTAAGAAGACATACAGTTAGTGGTTTGACCCGACCGATTGGTATTTGCTGACATTGGAATGAGGCTCAACAATGGACTCTCTTACATGTTGCCCCTTTAACAATTTTGAATCTAGCACGACCATGTTTTATGATGATGCATTTAGTTTTTAGTTTTGTATTTTATGCTATCAGTGCTGTTTGTGTCTTGTTTGAAATAAAAAGTCAAAGTTGACTAATATTAAAACCTATAATAAACCCGAACCATGATCTTTTCCGAAACCTATCCAAGTAGTTTCATGACCTGAACCAAGGTAACAAAACTACCAAAACTTCAACAAGCAGTTGTACTACCTAAACCTAACCAAGTACTTTCTGCACCTACATCACCTGACTTCCCGAAGGCTTTCCTTTAGGTAGAAAACACCTCATATAACCACCCCAACTATCTTACAAGACAGACTATCACTGTTCAGGCATATAGATGTGAGGTCAAATACACAATCATTGAAAAACAAAGTGCACTCGGACCAGTGGCTGAGACAGAGCTCACCTATGCGTGCACTTCTATGTCCTTCTCTGCCGATCATGGCAAACTAATCATGTTTTTAGTGAGACCAAACAAACATTAGCATGCTGACATGCTTCAATAAGATGGTCTGCATGGTAAACACCAGACCTGCTTAACATCAGCATTTTAGCTTTGTCATTGCAAGAACTGTAGCATGCTGCCATCAGCATTTAGTTCAAAGCACCGCTGTTCCCGAGCGCAGCCTTCACAGAGCTGCTCGCACGGCTGTGGACTCTTGTTTTTTCAAAGCGAGACAGCTACGGAAGCCATGAAGATTACTGTTTCTGACGGAGGCACTACAGACCAGTGAGACATATCAGTGGAACGCACAGACTAATAGAAATTGGGGGATGGAGACAAAGGGCCTGTGTAGGTCTCCGTGGCATGTCATTAGTGAGGGAGAGGGGTTGACTTGTTCCATCTGACATTTACCAGTCCAAGTGAAAATGTCACGGAATGCCAGCCTTTACCTCTGGATATAATGATGCTTCTTACAGCCTGGAGCCATTGATCCCAAAAAACTTTTTGTCCATTTTCTAACCCCTTTCTTGTTCCCCCCTGTCCACTGTCCCAAGAAAGACCACCATCCCCACGCTCCTGAATTTCCCTGCACAGCCAGACCTCTTTTTTGATTACTCAATGCATTAGCAGCCCTGGCTCAGTAGGTAGAGGCGCCAGAGGGACAGACTAGCGTGGCATATTTTGTGCATCTCATGTTCAAGTAAAGCGCAGGTAATGACCCCATCTGCAACAGAAATATATCTGTCATGTACCTGGATGTGATAGATTAACATTCTAGTTTTTCTTTGCAGTGTTTGACAATGTTTTCACCTTGTTATTGATATGAAGAGTTGACACAGGCTTATGTTTGAAATAAGTGTAATCTCCAGACACAAAATGTCAGAGTGTTGCCCAAAGTTCATGATATATAACAAATAATATATGAGTGCACTTTCGATGTATTATTGAGTATCACGTCATATATTTACAAATGTACCAGCTATTAAAAAAATCCATATATAATCTGAAAAAATATCATGTACTAGGCTAATATATGCAAGAACATCTTAAGTAATGGACATTTTTGGCACAGTGTGTAAGGATTGGCCACCTTTCACAATCATGCTCCAATTAAAGCAAGCCTGTAACCAGAGTAACCGCTAACTGCTGCCAACTGTAGCTGCCATTAGCTTGTAAGCTTAATTAACTGTGCAGCTAGAGGTTGTGTTAGCTGGCTCTGCCCGGACTGGGAGCTCAGAGCACTGAGGGAGCGTCTGTGTTGTTTACTGTCAGACTGTCACCTCTTGAGGGACAAACTGCCTCGGAGCTAGCTGGTTTGCATGCTAACTTCGAGCGAAATCACTGTAACACAAACACAGATGTCTTAAAATAAAACGTCACAAGTGTTATTGATTCATATTTCTGTTAATTGTGGAATATTTAGAAATATGTATTCTTACTTGCACTTAATTGCACCTTTCAATACCAGATCAGTATATATCGACAATGTATGATCAAAATGTACATTCATTAAATATATGTACTCTTTCCATGTTGATAACATAACACTTTTCAGTCTATGTCAATATATGCATATTTCATAAGCGATTGTCTCTGTGTAGTCATATTACTGTTGTACTGTACAATTTGTCAGCCACATCTTTGCATGAGCTTTCTCCTTCATGTCTCTGGGAGCTACTGTAACACAACTGAACAACTGCAATGTACCAGCTCCCTGAGCTCGTTTCTCAAGTCTTCACACTAATACCGTAGCCACAGTTGGTGTGTGCGGACGTTTTTTTGCTCCATTGTTTCATTTCATCAGCTTCCTTCCCAGCTTTTAGAAACTCTAGCTGTCCTTCCAGGTTAGCTAATTGACTGTCTGACTGACAGACTAGACCGCGCAGAGGTTTGCTAACTTTGTCAGAAGCAGAGGGAGCTTTGTTGTGGGCAGAAAAACAAAAGACCAATCCAATCTCGTTTTCCTCGTTTGTGCTTGGATGTGACCCATTTCCTCGTGAAACGTCACTTTGGATCTTTTTTGTGATCTCTCACCAGTGCGTGCTTATTTACCCGGTCGTTAAATAAATTAATTTGCAATCACGAGCTGCAAAAAATAGCGACCTCAAATCAATTTTTTTCTTGAGATCAGAGCAAACGTGCCGAATCAAAATAATGTCTAGACATTTTCTCATGGCTGTAATTATTTTTGTGGCGCCAGGAAAACAGAGCGCACATCGGGAACATTAATTATTCTGTGAGCACACGTGAACAAAAAGTGAGAAACACGTCCCTCTCAGGCCTTCCACAGGTACATATTACACTGAAGTGGCGGTCCGGTGAGTTGTTGAGAGCTGTATTTATATGTATGTGGAACAGGAAGTGGTTAATGCTTCATTCTTCGCCAAAACAATAACCGCAAGCAATCAGACCCTACTAGACGAAGCATTCTTTACAGCGCGTCGCTCACAACCTCATTTCAAATTAAACAGTAATCTCTTCCCCAATAACTAATGCAGAAGCCAATTATGTTGAAAACCACTCGTACACACTCTCGTGCCGCAGCAAATTTGTGTCTCACTTTTAAGAACTGGAATTTAGATCCATGGCCTCTCAATTTGTTGCGGGGAGTGCTACTGTCTAGTCTATTTCTGTCCTTGCTACACTATTGTCCTCGGTTGACTGCCTTCACATCAAGTGCTGGATTTATTTGGCCACTGTGCCAGCTCAGGCAGATAGGCCCTGCAGCTACCACCCAATATGCAATGGCTGAAGTCGCTGTTAAGATAACTATAAACCAGTATAACCGTCATATTGGGTGCAGAGATTGTTTTCTCCTGAGGTTAACATGTGTGAAGAGCTGAAGTTGTTTACAGGTCGGAGAGGATAGAAGCACGCCATATTGCTGTTTTCCTTCTTTTTCGCTGTCTTGATCGTCTTTATGTTGGACAGAGGGATTGATGTTTTGTTTTTTTGGAGTTTTTTTTTAGCTTCACAGTTTCAAACATGTCTTGTGATGTCCCTGTCCA
>CAEMYA010000010.1:7640544-7671302 GCA_903131615.1 Diplodus sargus
AAAAAAAAAAACACAGGAGCGGGATTTGCAACAGGAGCCTGATTCAATTAGCTGCATTACCTACCATCTCCCCGGCTTCGCTGGAGTCACTTTATGAAACCCGGTCAGTCATGGGAATAGCCAGTCCAGCGCTGTATGTGGGGCGCTCGGGAGAATGATGACTGCCGAGCTCACTACGTGCCTCCTCCACAGCAGTCACATTGTGGAGTCATGCTGCTAAGATATGCAAGATACATTACGCAAGTTACTTGGTGCCGGAGAAAGTGATTGTAAGACTTTTTCGCCCTCAAATTGGATGAGATTTCTGTTTTTAATCTTTAAGTTTCTGAAAATCTTCTTCGAGCTACGTGCTTTTGTCATACTGACATTGGTGTCCTTTCCTCCTACTGGTCAAATGTTAAATTGATTGCCAACTCTTTTGACAATCAAGTTATTGGTTTAAGTCATTTTTGGAGAAGAAATGTCTAAATTTGTCCTGGTTTCTTTACTTCTCCAAACAGTAAACTAAATATAATTAGGTTGTGGACTAAACAAGACATTCAAAAGACGTGATCTTGGGCTTTAGGCAGCACTAATGGACATTTTCCAACATTTAATAGACCAAAAAACTAATTACTGATCACTGAAAAACACTGATTAATCATCAGTGGAAGAAGTCATTTGTTACAGCCCTGGTCTAGTTTTACCGTGACATATTCTTGCTTTTGAAGCAAGGTGTTTGTGTTTGTCACCAGTGGTGACTAGAGTTGTGTGCAATGTGTTTTGACGATGTTATCGGAGGGGATTTCCCCTTATTCTGGCAAAACTGGCAAATGATGAAATCCTTTGTTCCTTTCTGCCCAAGCAAACAGAAGCTGAGCCTTAAACGTTCCATATATTAACTCTGGGAGGCCCAACATGTCAGGTTATAACTATTTACACAGATTTTTTGTAATTATAATAATAGACATCCCAAATGTGTGTTTAACTCTGTGAGGTATTGGTCTGCCGTATAATTGACTTTGTTACATGTTCACGAGCGCTTTTGTCAAACCCAATAAGCAATCAGTCCATTAAAGATGTTTCAATTCATGTTTAACATCTGAAAAGTCCCTGACTGATTCTGAGAAGCTCCTCATGAGTGCAGAATGATGCTGAATGTTTCACCGTGTGCTAAATAGTGTAGCTAAGTATGCCCTCTAGTGTTCTCGACCACGTGCAGGTGCACTGAACACTGATTTTCTCTGAGTGGCAAACATGCAATATTGATGTCATCGAGTGTTCTTGTGCAAAAATACGGTGAAATGTTTTATTAACGCGATGTCAATCATCCCTCTCTCTCTCTCTCTCTCTCTCTCTCTCTCTCTTTCTCTCTCTCTCTCTGCAGGTACATCCGCACAATGTATCTCGGTATACAAAGTCACCGGCAGAAGGAGAACCAGAGGCGCTTCTACTGGGCCATGATGTACGAGTATGCCGATGTCAACATGCTGCGACTGCTGGAGACCTTCTTAGAAAGTGCCCCTCAGCTGGTGCTGCAGCTCTGCATCATGATCCAGAGCAACAAGGCTGAGTGGCTGCAGTGTAAGAGGCTCCACACGCTACAATATGACTTTATCTTTTCAAGATACCTCACGTCTCTGTATTTTCGGCGTTACACTGTATGTCATACTGTGGTTAGTGCATGATGCCGCGACGCTTCCATATTTTCCACCTGACAAATCCGCTTTCTGCCAGCTTCACATATCACTTTATTTACAGTGTGCAATATTCCCCACCACTGTATCCAATTTCCAACATTCATCACTCTTGTTATTGAAAGCTCTTTTACAATTCCGGTTTCCTCATGCAATACAGCCCCCAGAGGAGGGCAATTCAATCATAACAAGTGATACCCCTTCCCTGTCTGGGGTGTCTATAGGAATGCCATCAATACATTTCGCTGAGAGGCACCATGCTGCTGCTCTGCAGATAATCCTCCATCATTTTTCATGCAGCAGGTTACGGCTCTGACATATCTGCTGTCTCTACTATTATAAAGTCTAAAGGACAGTGGATTGGTACACTAAATGTTGCTGTGTTGACTGGATGACCTATGAGGATCTTGGTAATAATACGCCTTTCAGAAATGTGATGGATGGCTGTGGCTGAAATGAAACATACTGTATACAGTAAGTGGACTGACAGCCAAGTCGAGATAAAACCATTATTCTCCGTGCCCGAGGAGTGAAACTGGATTTCTCTTAATCTGTGACATTTTTAGAACCATCAAACAGCATCTCAACAGTGTCAGGGTCTCTCATTCTTGCCATTCGTAGCCTTTCTCTCCTTTTTTACTCTTCCTCTCTGTCTACATTCACAGGTGTTTCTGCCATGTCCTCCCTCTTGTCCCTGGCCTGGGTGCTAGCATCTTACCACAAGCTCCTGCGTGATTCACGTGACGACAAGAAGAGCATGAGCTACCGGGGTGCTCTGGTGCATCTGTTCTGGCGCCTTTTTACCATCTCCTCACGGGTGCTCTCCCTTGCCCTATTTGCCTCTGTTTTCCACATCTACTTTGGCATTTTTGTGGTGCTCCATTGGTGTGCCATGGCTTTCTGGGTCATCCATGGCGGCACCGACTTCTGCATGTCCAAGTGGGAGGAGGTACTCTTCAACATGGTGGTGGGTGTGGTCTACGTCTTCTGTTGGTTCAATGTACGTGAGGGCCGGACGCGGTACAGAATGGTGGCCTATTACACAGTAGTACTGTTAGAGAACGCCATCCTCACCTCCCTTTGGTATGCGTATCGTGACCCAGCTACCACTGACGCCTATGCCTCTTTTGCCCTCTGTGGCGTCTTCCTGTGCTTTGCCTCAGGTGTGGCCTGTATGGTTCTCTACTACGGGGTCCTGCACCCCATGGGCCCCCGGCTGAGGGTGCTAGCCAGCTCCTGCTGTGCTGAGCTGCTGTGGGGCCTTCCCTTACCCCCCGAGGCTGAGCCCATGGCTCCCACTCCGGGCCCTCGTGGCTCCCAAGCCACGCCCACAAGGGGTCTGGCAGGGGAGTACGTGGAGTCAGATGAAACAGCCACAGACACCTGCCTTCCGGTTTTCCAGGTGAGGTCCACAGAGCCTGTGGATGCAGCTGGCAGGCCCATCCGGCCTGAGGGTCCTCTCATCAAGATAGACATGCCCAGAAAACGCTACCCGGCCTGGGATGCACACTTTGTGGATCGGCGCCTGCGCAGGACCATAAACGTGCTGCAGTACGTTAGCCCTAATGCTGTGGGCATCAGGTATAGGGACGGTCCGCTTCTTTATGAACTCCTGCAGTACGAGTCCTCCCTCTGAGGGGATCTTCTCCTCGGCTCTGTCACCTCCTCTATCACACAACAATGCACATGCCTTTCCTTTTCTTTCATTCTGCTCTTCTTCCTCTCCAGATATGATCTCTGTCCATTTGACACTTGGCTCTCTCTTTCTCTCTTCTCTGGTCATTCAGTTGTTCTGCAGGAGATGTGTGTTTTGTCCAGTTAAAAATCTGTCAAGACAGTCTAAACACACAGTCATGATTTATTTTTGGAAAAAACATACAGTACAGAGAGAAAATTATAAACCTACAGAATCTTATGTGATATATACAGAAGTCTCATATAAACCTCTCTACAGTGATAGAGGAGGGTTCTGTATGAGTGTGTAGATAACATATGAATGTTTCATTATGAAATGTGTTTAATGCATTATACTGTATTGGTGATTCAACCTGTGAATACTTGTGAAGGGCATATTGTATGTCCCTGTGATACGGGACTGGTGCAAAGCCTGATGGGAATGATGGAGGAGAGTCTCGGAGGAGGCAGGTCTTTGCACGGCCCAACATTTACTGCCATTCTTTATGTAAATTATTGAAATGTATGATAATGTTTACCAAGTCTTTAGCCCATGAATTCCAAAAGCACTGACATTTCTAACACGATACCACTGCAGAGAGGACACAATCAAAGATGTGCCCTTTGTGTAATTAATGTAATTCAAAATGGATTTTCCCTCTGTGAGCCTACGTGGCTCAAGTGTATCCTGGCTGTCCTATTTTCGTTGAAAATCCTAAATCGTAATCGCATCATGTATGGAAGAAAAAAAAGAAGCACACTGACCTTCAATCAGTTCCACCCACACATTCAATTTTTACAGTGCAGACTGCCCTCCAGTGGAGGCAAGCTGTAACAGCACGCCTTACTCGGTTGTTTGCTGCCTGTAGTTGTGACAGCACAAAGTATCAAGATGAAAAACACAATGAAACGAATGTAGGGTGAAGATGAAATGAGCACAACGTTTTCTAAATTGATGGGTAGAAAACTGTAGTAAAAAAAAAAAAAAACATTCCAAAGACTTTTTTAAAGGATTGTAGGTGTTTAGTAAAGGGTAGCAGGGGACTTTTTTTTGAAGTGCAAAGACAGCCTTCAAGGAATCCTCCACCATTCCCGTCTGAATACTAGAAAGTAACTCCCTTATCAAACCACCCTATTTTTTTTGTTTTCTTACCAACTAATGTTTTAGGTTGATTAATATATGCTTATTGGGTGCAAAGACTTGTAATAAGTTCTTGAGAAAAAAAGATGACAAATCTGAGAAGATATTTCTATGCTATTATACTTCAGTGCGTATTTGTGTCCACATTTATAGTCATTGACATAACTATATTTTGCCAGAACCTCACTTTTTTACATGACAAAAAGACGTTGTGTGGTGACGTGTTAAAAAGGTATACTCCTCAACATTGGTGTGCCCTCAAAGAGGTTGTGCTCTTACATACAGAGTGCAGGGCGACTGTTCTGGCATCTGCTAGCACAGTCGAAACAAAGCCAAATCGCATCCTACAGTACTGTCATTCCAATTTATCTGCCCCCATTGAACCGGTGGAATGAATCCTCGCAAAATGTGTGCCATCTATAGGCCTGCTGGGCAGAAATTACACACTGATACACACCTCGCAGCTGAACCTGCGGGAGCTTTCCAACACAGATAGCCACAGGACGACCACTCATAACGAAAATAAAACAAACCAAGAGAAAAAAAAAAACATGCCTTCTAAGTCAAAGGAGCTTGACTGAAAAGTGAGGGCTAACTGAACAATTCATAAGAAAAAAAGAATGCATTTCATACTCCAATTTTATCTATTTACTCAATGATTCATCTGAATATATAATGTGTGTTTTTTACATTGCAGTGTTTGGCATGAGTTTAGTATGAGGCATTAGTATGAATGCACCCAACACGGAGTGCCCAAGAGCCCGACACGGCGCGGCAGAGATTCCTTTCTCCCGGCTCACTGGCATTCTGCTTAGCTGTGGCCACGGGTGCCTGCTAACATCGTACTGTAAAAAGCAGATGCCACGTGAGTCGAGGCGAAAGGTGAGAGGCGGTTTTTGCCAGGGGTGGAAAAGAACAGGAGGACAGATTGCGATGAAGGGCCTGACAGGAGTATGGTGGACGGCTCGTTGCAGTGCACTTTCCGAAGTGTTCTCGCAACTGCGTTTCTTTTACGCACGCTTGTCTTGTGCGCGTCCTCAGCCCTTTCCCCACAGTGCTGTCCTCTCGCCGATTGTTCAGCTCCATCCTCGGTTGCTGCTCCGCCCTCTCTCCCCCCCCCCCAGTCTCTGCAGCGGTGTCGGGCCTTGGCACCCTCCAGTGAATACACTCTCACACTCTCTGGTAACTGAACAATGGGGTTGACGCTGAACAACTGGAGATCCTGACATGAGAACATGCAATGAGGTACACTGCCATAACCAAGAGCTTCAACATCCAGGGTCTGCCACCCTCTCAGCTTAAAAAAGCGATGTTCAGCCCTGAGTAATTGAGAACTGTTGGGTCAGCTAGGGTGGAGCAAACATCCAACTCACCGTATGTATAGAGAATACATAAGTATGCAAAACAACCAACTTGTTCATTGTTTACCATAGTAGCCAGAGTAGTTCCTCTCTGTTGTAGTGAATGAACAGCCATGTTAATAGTTAGTTAACGAATTAATAACAAGTATTGTTAAACTTAAAAAAAAAAAAACTAAGCAAAACAGCCAATACAGGGGTTCCTCAGGACCAACAAATAAGACCACTGAACCAGCTGACTCAGGGGTGTCTCAATGCAGTTCTCATCCCCAGGCATGTCCTCAAGGGTCTCCATTTTTTCCTTAACATAACTGCATCCTGGACCACTCCACGGCTGGGATTGTACCACTAAATTATGGTTTGCACATTTTTTTTTGTTCTCCTTATTAAACGGGGAGGGGGACCGGCATTTTTTTGTGGTAGTTGGCTGCCTGGCGTATCGGTGCATCCTTTATCCAAAACACTGCTGACCTTTTCCAGACGTGGACGCATGTCCAAATCAGGTGCAAATACACTGTGATTCATTCATCTGTGTGTGTGTGTCTGTGTGTGCGTGCGGGATGATATATATATGTATATATATATACACATATATATATATATATAGCGTAATAGACAAGATTATGTTCAACTGGGCTGCATTTCAACTAGTGGTGCTTCATGTCGTGAAAGCGTATTTATGCTTGCCTAAATGTGTTAACAGAGGAGTAGAAACGGCAGTTGATTAAACTAATTGATTTTATTTAAGTCTACAAAGAGGATATATGTTCCAAGTCTGGATTTTTAATGAGACGTTGCAGTATATTTTACTTATTTCTACAAGAAAGACCACCATTTTGCCACATTCTGTGTATTAAAGATAGAAGCTGGTTAATAAGCAGGCTTTAGTTTTTATATTTTTTTCTTCTTTAAACTATAAACGGGTTTTCAAGAGCTAAGCTACACATGAGTGCAAGTGGAAGCCGCTTCTATACTGTACTGTGTAGTTTTCCCGGCTGACATACTTTATACCATAAACAAGGTCATAGAAGAAAAATCCCCTAGAGAGAATTGTTTCTGCCAGGTTACCTGCCCAACTACACATCCCTCGACAGCCACAACACACAGCAAGAGTGTTTGAACAGCAAGCTTGTTCTTCTCAGTCCTTGTTGTGCCTTGTCACTATGGGTGCTTCAATCCAGCCATGGCAGCCAGGTCCGCAAACAACAATGCCAACGTCTTTCTTTACGTGTTTCATGTGCCAGCACGCTCACCAATACGACGACAACACCAAACAGTATTCTTCCTGTCTTGTCTCCCCAAAATCGCGTCAAGCCAAGTTCTCAATTCTGTCAGCCAACAACGCTACGTAGTCTTACACTTTCATCCAAGTTGCCATTTACAGGACTGTACTGTTTTCCTCGTTACAGTGTTACAACTGAACTTCGCAGCGTGGCAGAACCAAGGGGTGGGTGCTTTGTGAAACCCAGTTATTGGCTCTGTCAAAGACATAGGTGAATAAGTAAGGCAATACTGAACATCGTCCCTACCTGAACGTAGGGTTCTTCATCTTTATTACGTTTAGGGTAAGCTGAATCACAGCAGCCCCGGGGTTGATTCAGCAAGTTACAGTTAACAGTTTGGACTGAGCTCACAAGTGTTAGTTTCGGACTGTTCGATGGGTAGTCTTAACGAGATGCCGGGCAATTTGGTCAATGATTGTTTTGTACTTTTGTCTATGCCTTTTCATCTTCTTCTGTCTTGCAATGATGAATGATTTGTAGTGCCAAGACGTAAAAACTTTCTGTGTCCTTTGTCTCGTGTGAACAATTACATCCTCTAGCCAAAACAATAATGCCTGCAGTTGGAATATAACACGGGAAGAAGTCAACGATGACGAAATGCGCAAAAAAAATGTAAAAAATCACTTACGTTGCATTTTATTACAATGGAATGATGAAACAGGCCCGATCACTGATTCACTTTTCGAATAACCTCATTTCCCGGTTTTCCCGCCGCCTCCCAGCATGCCTTTAGAACTCATTGTGAGGTGACCCTCAACATTTAGCATGTAAGTGCTCTCGACTGCACAGCAAACCCTCTGATTTTCTGCATTAATGTGTAGCAGCAGGCCATTGTAGTGTTTGACTCGGTTTAAGTCTGTACCTTTGTGTCACGACCATCTGTTTGACCACTGGCGCAGTATGTTCAGATGATAAAACGGTGCATTTATCTTCTTTTTACGTTTGATCCTTCTTTGATTTCTGTTAACAACCTGGTGCTGAATAAATACATTTTTAAAAGGTGCTACTGCTGTGGACCGCAGTCCACATTTTGGCTGTCTGACAGCGAAGCCTTCCGGTTGACTGAAGGGCCCGTGCCCCCACGCAAAACTCGCAGTCTCAAAAATGCTCCAGAGCTAGCACCTCAAATCCACACAGTTTACAGCTGAACTCAACTCTCAATGGTGCCACTTTGATTTTCCAATCTGCATAAAAAAAAGACAACAGTTACTCTACTTTTCATATAATGTTTATTATTACATTATTATTACAGTATGTTTGTTATTTTACTATGATTCAATCTGCACTAGGATTTAGTTTTTCTTTTCTTTCTTTACTCTTGAGAGAATGGAACTGGCAGATGACAAAAATGCATCTTTTTTTGGAAAATGCACAGGAGCACAAATGTACTTCTGCTACTGGAATTTGGTTAAAAAAAAAAATATATAGAACGTGATTGCTGTGTTGTGAATTCCTGTCATCTATATGTCCTTAACCTGTGTGTATCTATTTTTGTTGTTATTGTAGAATTGGCTGTAATATTTTGTTTAAAAATGGATTTGATATTCCAATGAAGCGACTATGGTTGTCATATTAATTGCTGCTGATTTTTGAAAATTGTTATCAAAAGGTGTTGGGAAAATATTGCTTTGTTTATATTCAATCAATTTATAGATTGTGTTAGCTTGTCGGTGTATTTCACAAATCTATCAGGATACTCCCTAGACTATATGATTTATCCGGGGTATTCCAAAAAGTTGGCACAATGTCAGAGAGCAAATTTGCTACGATTCCGTAGCATCTTTTACGAAAGTGTACTCATTCAACCTATGTTGTGACTGAGAACATATATGGGAATGATTTTATTTGTTGTTGTTGAATATAAAATGTAAGTAAATTGTTTCATGGAATCCCCGTTCTTTAAAAAAAAAAAAAAAGAAGCAAAACTGATGTCCTATTTTTGGGAACAATATGAATATTATTAATAACATATGGTGCTAAAGTTCTTTTTGTATGTTTTGGTTTTTAGATGAAAAGAGAAATATTATGCTGAAAATGTAATGTTAAGCCTTACTGTAGATTCATATATCAGACTGTTCATCCCAGAAGAGAAAAATAAATATAGTATTTGAAAGTGCAATACATATCAGTAGTGTATTTACATGCACGTTACACATCTGGGCGGATGGAAGCAGCTGCAGTATACGGCCTGCAAAAGGTTGTGAGACGGGAGCCGACGTACTTGACTCAGACTAAATGGGGAAAGTTTGGCGAATGTGTCCTGATACAATGGTTTATCCGTTGTTCATTTTACAATTGACTTTGTTAAAGGGGCTCCATTTCTAAACTAGCTTCAGCTGCTGTTTCTCTCTCTAAGTGGAGCAAAGAGAGGCACTCGAAAACGTATGTCCAGTAGCATCCTTTGGACTGTCGCGGACAATCCGACCCCAGTCCTTCACCTAGAAATCCACAGTCCAGCAGCATTTAACGACTTAAACGTTTCGTCTACAGGCTTGTGTAGGCGACCCAGAGAGAAGGAGAAGGTGTAATTGTTCCTGCCACGTTACAATCCCCTCACGCGTGGCCGATATCGAGCCCCTTTAACGTTTTAGCTTGTGATGAGTACATTCTGTGGTGAGTGGATAGCTGGAGGGTGAGTCTGAGGTCATCTTTTGTTCAAGTTAATGCAAAAATAATCAGCTTTAAGATAAACAGTATATTTAAAGGTTACACCAGCTGAGAACGTCTATTTTTATACTGTACATAAAATAAAAGACAAACAAGGCCCCACAGACCTAAACACAAGGTCACCGAACTCAACACTTTGAATTACTCTGCTGTATTTCATTACGGATGTCTGCATGTATTGCTATTTGCAACCGAGTTAATCAAGTGTGTTTTCACAGTTGAATACAGAACTTTAACCACACTACTACCACAATACATAGTACTACTTAACCAAGTCAGGTTAGTCATAAACATTAAAACTACTTTTTATGGCAGAGTGCTGAGGATGAATGCAGGAGTCTCACAATCTATGTGGTCGCTGCTCTGTAGTCTGGTGGTACGGCAGCAAATCAAAGTTGAATTTGTTTCGCCGTCAAATGCTCCTTGTAGTAGCTTTAACGCAACATAATCACATCGACATTTCCTGACCATCCCAAATATTTCAGACCAACAACCCTTCATCTGATGTATACACAGCTTCAACAAAATAAGGAATTCTTAAAACGATATGATTAAACGCCGCTAAATGTTACTGAACATGTGCTGAGCTTACCCGTCTTACTGTCCACGTTCATGTCTCCGTCCACGTTCATGTCTCCGTCCACTTGGCTTCTCTGTTTTGCTGTCACAATGAGGATTAGTACACAGCGGTTGTAAATAGCATGTTGAGATATTGTGTTGATAGACACTTTTTTTTCATCAATATAGATATGATATAATATTTGATCGAACTTAGAGTTATATTAGCAGGAAAGCATGTGAAGCATTAATATTAGCAGGTTTGCATCCACAGGTGTTGCAGCACTTTGAAACACTTGAACAAAAAAGGAGTCACCTGTCCTTTTTTTTCTCCATTTGTTAAAAATAAAGATATCAGCTCAGCAAAAAGCCTTACACGATTAAGTGATCAAAAACTAATATGTATGACTCACAGGTGTGCACAGGTAAGAAAAGTCCTCAAAAGTCCTGTGCAAAAGTCAAATGTCTATAATAAGGTACTACTTTTTTTGGTTTGAAGTGAGTCTCCGTGATTGATTTAATGAATTCTCAAACTATTTTATTCGAGCTAACAAGTTAAAACTACCTGAGAATCGCCACCACAGCTTCATTAAACTGTCCTCTCTTCTCACCCAGCTGCATCAGTAGCAGCTGTTTTGGTTTGTGCAAAGCAAAGCATGCTGGACCACAGTTCAACGCCCAAAATGGCGGCACGGTTGAAAACTTTTCCCTGTTTTATCCTAGTTTGTCTTGTTCACAGACTACTCCTTTAGTCGCGTTAGCAGCACTGAAGCGTAGCGTTTTCACACTGGTGGCGCGCCGGCGTTTTTCCCTTGAATGGTTGCGGATTAAGGCGAGTGCCGGGATGGCGTTTTGCTGTCAGCTCGAATTCGGGCATCACTTTACCAACGCTAGGCTGAGCTAAGCTAAGCTAGGCTAGGCTAGCAAAGCTAACTACTGTCAGATGAGTGCTGGTTAAAAGCATCGGTAGCTATGTCTCGTCTCACCTGGACCTCCGCGCTGAACTGAATATGAAGAAGAGGACCATTAGATAGAAATGGAGGATGATGTGAAAAAAGTGAAAAAGGTGAGTGGGGCATTTGTTGTACTTTGTACTGCAAGTTGGCTAGCTAGCACGCTAACTTGCTAGCTAGCAGGGGAGTTTAGCAGTTAGCTTGCTAAGTTTAGCCAACTTTCAAGTAAATATGAACGGGGAAAACACACACGCAGACTGATTGAATATCTTTTCTAACGACCAGAGTTAGTCTAAAAAATGGAAAATGTGTATCCTTTATCGAGCGGGCAGTAAATATGTAAATTAAAGCGAAACCGCTTGGGTGTTAAAGTTTAAAACGTTACCGTCTCAGTTCAAGATGACACTGAGATTCAGGATTTAATCTCATGTTTGTGTTAATATGAACTTTATCTGAGCGTTGATCGCCTTGTAGTGCATTGAAACTTGTTCAGATGAAACGCTGTGTTCTTGTGGCAAATGCACTTAAAAAGGAAATACCGGCCATTGTTTGTAATAATTAGGCTGATGTATGTATTGTGTATCAACCATTGTAGGGTGGTTGTTGTTTTTTTTAACAGCGAGGGTGACATATAGGGCGTCACACCGTAGTGTCAGTATTTCCACAAAGATAATGAGAGCACAGACAGGTTTTTTTCAGAGTAATAACCCCTCGTTGTTCAGCGTAGGCGTGGGTCACGTAAGATCTGTGCTCAACCATGGGCTGTCAGAGGCAGCCGCTATCGGTGTCAGTCATGCTGAGGGGAATCAGCTCTCCTTGGTTGTGTCAGCCATCCCTGCTGCCCTGTCTCACACACAGAGTACACACACACGGTACCTAATGATCCAGTTTGATTTGGAGTGGGACGGATCTGTGTGATCGGACACATGGCTGACATTTCTCTGATCTTTTCTTTCCACCTTGTCTGATAGTAGACACTGGGGGAAGTGTTACCTCTGTTGCTCCGGCTGGCACCGGAGGAAACTGAACTGTAGGACCTAGCAAATCTAGGCAGGACATGACACTGACAGGTTCTCACAGCCCGAACAGAATAATGAGAAGTGATTTTGTTGTTGATGCTGCTATGCTTGCTCTGGTTTTTCTATAATTTTTCTTGGCAATGACACAAAAGTTGTTTCCCATCTCCTCTTGATGTGGAGGGAAATTTGGACGGAAGTGAAGTGATATCCTTGTGTCAAGAAGGTTTGTTGTGACAAGGAAATGTTTTTAACAAACCCTGTCTACTGTTTGAAACTACCCCTCAGAATACCCCATGCTGTTGCTTTCGTAATGCCGAGCAGCATTTAAGCTTTTTGGAAAGTGAACGTGGAAAAAAATCATTTCTGTTGTCCGTTTAATCTCACTATATTTTAATGTTTCAGCTGCATGAATCGTATTTAGAGCTCATTTTGCTAGTTGTAAGTGCAATGTCAATGACAGAAAAACTAAAATTTGTGTTGTTGTCATAGGGTTAGCTGTTATTGATGATCCTTACTTTCAGGGATCAGTGTCACAGATATATACAGTTCTTATTCGCGCCACTTGGTGGTGATAGTGAACAGGATTTGCCCAAGATGTATTTATATACTTATTTTACTGTATTGCACAGGTTCAAATGAAACACAAGACCATTTTATATGATTGCTTTCACTTTTCGGCCACTGATTTATATGAACTCCTTTGAAAAATCCCTCTCTTCACGTGTCAGGGAAACGCTGAGTCATCAATAAGTCCTGAACCTGTCAGTGGTGTCTAGAGGTAGTTGAGAAATTACACAGCAGAGTGAATGCTGTCATGACTCGCATATCTGTGTATTAGCTTGCTGTCAGCCCAGCTTAAGTGGTGATGCCACAGTAACACAACTAAGAATGACAAACATCCTAATGTAACAGAGGTGCTGCTGCTTGGATCTGGGAAGGCAGATTAAGATGGTAGTATCTTTTAAGACTACTGTATAAAAGGTAGTCATCGTTTCTAGGCGTACAGAAGACAATTTAGCCTTAGGTTACTCTTATTCTATATGAAAATTAATATATATACTGGTATTTACTTCACTGTGAATACTCATTCATGGACAAGAGATGGTCATTATTTGTACGATTGGATTTTTATTATTATAATCTGTTGTTACACTCAATTGGGGCTGAAACTAATGATTAGTTTCATTGAGAACCTGTTGATTATTGTCTCGATTAATTGATGGGTTGTTTTGGTATGTAAAATATCAAATTTATCAGTATTTATCAGTGTTTCTCCAAGCTCAAAATGAAGTTGTCAAAAGTTTTTTTACTATTATTAAATAATCACATTCAAACTGATTTCTTATCAAAATAGTTGCTTATCAATATATAATATTCTCTTGGATGGCCAAAACTGACACTTGGTGGGCCACGGGCAGAAAGCAAGTATCTACTGTATTGTAATATTAAGATGCAAAATTGTAGTTTCGGTAGAGACGTGACATCTGGTCGGCCAACTTCGGCTCATTGGCCCAGGTTTTCCTGTATGGTTCTTGTGTGTGAGAAAGTTTCAGAGTCCGGCCATCACAGCACAAAGAAGCCACCCTCTATCCTCTCTTATGTCCCTTTTTATAAACAAGACTTTCACCAATAAAGACACCTATTCATCTTAAGGCCATTCACTGGGGGTCAGCTACAGTAGCTCTCCTCTCACATTTCACATGGAGACGCTATAAAATGTTAATGTGTTTGTTTTCACGAGGTACGTAGTGTTAAATAATGCACTGGTCATCGGTTGTGCTGTTTTATGGAGTCTCAAGTCTGTGATCAAATATCAGCACATCAGGCAGGAAGCAAAGTATGGGTACAGTGAGTGATTGTTCAGATTATTCAGATTTGTTATCAACGAGGGAAGTTGATTTAACACTGATTAGTATTCTTACAAAAGTAACCATACAGTGTTGCTATTGTAGATATTGCAAGCAAACATTACGTAGATGAAGTTTGCTCTTCTAATTTTAAGCTTGTAGAGCAAATTGGTTACATTGACCTTTTTGATACGGTGGCTGAAAAAGGGAAATCAATCTTGCAGAACCACATAAGATTGTCTGTACTTTTCTCCATATTGAGTGTGCAGCTTTGCAGATGTCACGTCTGTGGTTACTGTCATAGAATATGCAAGGTCTTGTATTTCTGTGGCTAAGGAGTGACGCGTGTGGACCTTCAGCTGCTGAGCCGAGTCCTGAGTGAATGAGAGCACGATGGAAGACGGTGGTTATCATCGGCGCAGTAAATATGAAGATCTGGAGCAAAAGGGGGGGTCACCGCTCACTCTTCTGTCTTCAGTATATTCAAAACAACATTGAAAGAAGTCTGCAGCAGCTTTTTAATCGTTACAGAGTTTAAAGCATGCATGCGCGTGTCATCACAGGAAGTTGTGGCTGGTCCCCTTCCTGTTCTTGTGCCTGAGCGTAGAGCAAGAGACACTTCCCTTCCTCCCTGGGGGATCACACCCCTGACATACGCAGTCGCCCTGTGCTTGATCCTGTACGTCTGTCACCAGTTGGCAGCTGTCACTGTGTGCGAGAGGAGGCAACAAGTGGCCAGTTGAGACAGTGCGAGCGTAGCAGCATCCGTTGCCCGGCTGTGTGCTTGCCGTTGAATAGCCGGCTCTTCTAGCGTGTGGGGTTCATGGAGAACGAGGTAGGCTTTTCAAAACGCTTTGAAATGTTTTCTTTCATGCATAGACTGTAGACCAAACTCGTTATGGTTTACCAAGCTTAAAAGTGAACAGTATTGACCTTCTACCAGTTGGTACAAGAGCAAAAGAATGATAAATGGCACGTTTTCCATGTCATTTGCCAGCAAAGCAATGAATAGGATTAAGTAAATATGGGAAAAAGGAGAATATATTTTTCTCATTGTGCATGTTGATGTTTTAACTGTAAATACTTGGGGTTTTTGATGTTAAGTTGTGGTTCTCCCTTTTTATGTTTTGTGCGGACCTCTACCGCAAACTCCTCCAGTATTGGGTAATGCAAGGTTTCCCTTTGCACATGCTATTGTTGACATTTGAGCAACACGTATTGGGTAACATGGAGAGCTATACAAGAGTACATCTGCAGTAAGCAGCTCAGTCAGAGGAAACGGAGTCCGCATACAAGTACCACAAACAGAAGTTTGATATAGTTTCTGTTTGGTTTACTTTGTTGCGCATTGCTGCTACATGTACATTGTCGATGTTATTATTAATTATATATTGTTGAATAGAAAGTCTAAAATGTCACACATCCACATAAATCGAGTCTCATTTCTTCGTGCATTTTGTATTTAATTTCTCTCCACCCCGCTCTCTTTCTTCATTCTTTACTCTCCAGCCTGGTATCGTGTCTCCGTTCAAGCGAGTCTTCCTGAAAGGAGAGAAGGGGCGAGACAAGAAGGCCCAGGAGAAAGCCACTGAGCGCAGGGCCCTCCACACATTCTCACTCTCTCAGCCTGACCACCGCATCGACCCTGACATCCTGCTCAATGATTACATTGAGAAGGAAGTCAAAGTGAGTGAGACGAGCAGGGATATAAATGGAAAATGTTTTCGTACTATTCACTTACACGATTAATTATGTGACACTGGGTCACACTGTTTTTCTTGGGGTTTAGTACGACTTCTGGTAAAAAACCCTTTTTCTCATGTTCTGTCTTGTTCAGTACTTGGGGCAGCTGACATCAGTTCCAGGATACTTGAACCCATCAAGTCGCACAGAAGTGCTGCAGCTCATCGACACTGCAAGGGTGAGTATCTGAGGGGGAGGATTTGTATGAGGACTGGAATGGTGTTCACAGTGTCTGTTATAACCTTGATTGTGTGCCTCTGGTTCTCAGAAGTCCCATCAGTTGGCAGGCCAGCTGACATCAGAGCAAGATGCGGTGGTGAGCCTGTCGGCATACAACATAAAGCTTGTGTGGCGCGATGGAGAAGACATCATTCTGAGAGTGCCCATCCATGATATCGCTGCTGTCTCCTACATCAGGGACGACTCTTTGCACCTCGTGGTGATCAAAACAGGTAAAATTAGGTTGAACTCAAATCCACTGTCCAAGGCGAAATAGTAGCGCCCACTAAGGCAATGTGATTTGTGACTTTGACTTGACTTTTTTACTCGACACACTATTTAACACTTAAATAATTAGATTCGACTTTGTTTATTTTTCCTTGTTTTTCAGCCCAGGAGTCAGGAGGTTCTCCTTGCCCCAGCTCGTGTCCTGATCTCAACAAGTCCCAGACGCTGAGCTCCTTATCAGAGAGTGGAGCTGTGCTCGTGGAGGTCTGCTGTCTGCTTGTGCTGGCTGTTGATAATAAGGTAATACTTTTTATCTGTGGCTATGTTTACAACATGCACATTGTTAAATTGAGTTTATTTCTTTAGTGAGGTTACACAGGTGAGTTAAATTGAAGCAAATGCAGATTCCTGCTTTAAAAATATGAATTAAAGACAGACTCCACGCCACCTGCAGTGCTGTTTGTTAATTATCCTCTGTGGGGTTTAAGACCTGTTGTAGTTCTATGGAGTTGTTTATCTGTGAGTTTAAGATACTTAAAAAACATTTCTTTTACAGTAGATGATGAACAGAGAACAGAGCTAATCTACTTGACAGTCTACAAGTTCTTAGATTTCAAGACACTGATATCATGGCAAAAATAAATGAATCAGTTAAAGAGCGCATAATTAATCGCTAACTTTTTTGTGATTTAGGCAGCAGCAGAGGAGCTGTGTCTTTTGCTCAGCCAGGTCTTTCAGATCGTTTACACAGAATCGACCATCGACTTCTTGGACAGAGCCATTTTTGATGGAGCAACTACACCTACCACACACCTTTCTCTATACAGTGGTGAGAAACAAAACAGAGTAGCTCTCCTGCAAAACAAATGAAATGAACTTAATTTAAGATGTTATTACAGTCTTTCCAAGTTTCAGAACAGTATGAATCTGTAAATATGTAGCTTGTTGTAAATACTGAGTTATCTTGCAGATGACTCTTCAAGCAAAGTGGATGTTAAGGAGGCCTTTGATGAGGAAGCCAGCACATTGTAAGTACACGTGTTTCTATTTTGGGCCCCGTGCTGAAGAAAGATTGTGACACATCTCTGAAAGTGTCAATTTTTGCTTATCGCTTACAAGGGGTGTGTTCTCTCTCAGTCCTTTCCAGGGCTCTATGGAGGCAGAAGAAAATTCTCCCTCAGCTTCCACCCCGGCGTCCCCTCAGCCAAAGACTCCGAGTGAAGGAGAGCTTAGCACCACTGCTGCAGAGCTCCTGCAGGACTACATGACCACAGTATGATGATTTCACCCTGTCCTTCCATTTTTGGCATATGACATTTTCTCAGGCTGTACTAATACTTACATTTCTTGCTATTTTTTGCTCTTTTTAGCTGCGGACAAAACTGTCGTCACAGGAGATCCAGCAGTTTGCCACCTTGCTTCATGAATACCGCAACGGATCCTCCATCCATGAGTTCTGCATTAACCTTCGACAACTCTATGGGGACAGCAGGAAGTTCCTTCTACTTGGTATGACCCCTCTTCTCTTCTCTTCTCTGATTTTCGCTGCAGTACCTTTGTTTTCTGTCTAATATTTTGAAGTGGTCTGATCTTAAATCGTGGTTACACTGGTGTATTCAGTGAAACCTTGTAGGTCTTATCTACCGCAAAGTAGTTACTTCCAAAATGGACTGATCGGCTAGTGTGGTCTGGTTGCGGATGGATTGTGGGGAAAAGTGAAACAAACTTTAAACAGAAGTTCCACAGTCTTGCTTTTTTTTTTTTTTAAACCAGTAGCCACACCTAATGTCAGTTCCAGTTTTCTTTCCACAACAGTTTCAGGCCCACTTTCATCTCTCTACATGTACACATGTGACAATATGAAACCAATATGTGGATAGAAGTCCTGGCTGCTCTGCTGTCTCCTTTTCTTATATATAAATCCACCTTCGTTTCATATCACATTTAATGTAACACAAATGCATTTGTCCTGAAGTACGTGCTGAAAAGACTGTTGTCAAGCACTCACGCGTCAATCTGTGCCCCGGCAGGTCTGCGTCCCTTCATACCAGAGAAGGACAGCCAGCACTTTGAGAATTTCCTCGAGACCATCGGTGTGAAGGACGGACGAGGCATCATTACTGACAGCTTTGGCCGCTACCGGCGCACAGCCAGCTCCGCCTCCGATTCTACCACCAACGGCAACGGAGCAGCCGGAGGGAGCGCTGCATCAGACGAGGGCCAGGAGGCCTCGGAGGGAGACGAATGGGACCGTATGATCACTGACATCAGTAATGACATCGAAGCTCTCGGCTGCAGTATGGACCAGGAGGGAGTGACACCTTGACATGGCGAGCAAAGGGATCTTCTTCTTTTTTTTTTTCTTTTCTTTTGCCAGCGCTGACATAGAATGGCAGCCAATTCACAAATGAACAGAAGGCATGAGCTGAACGGATCAGATGAAGGTGGTCCTGAGCACTGACCTAAGATTTGATTAAGCGTATTTTCCTCTAATTGTGAAGAGGACGTCCCTGTGCACTCACAGAAAAAACCTCAACCTGTTACCACAAAAACATGAAGTCAACAAATGCACTTATGCAGACCCTGTAGATGACACGCAAGTCAGTTGGCTATTTCTTTGCATTTCAGAGGGATTCATAGTCTCTGATGTATTTTTAAAGTTTCTTTTGATTTTTGTACTCATTTATTGGCAGTATCTGCCACCGCTGTCATCGATGTAGCGGAAATCCAGAGTCTTTGAGAATATTTCAGTGTGTTTATACCCTCAAAGACTCTGGAGGATCCATCAGAGGACTGTCTACGTGTTTTTAGAAGGTTAAGAGTGAGGATGTAACGGTTTGTGCTTTTGTTTAGCTCTAGGTCAATCAGCTTCATCCGCCAGGAGAACTTTGGTCTTCATTTATTTCACGCGTGTGTGTTGCTGTGAGAGTGTAACATTTTGCTCTATATAATTTTGTTTTTCAGTAAGCTTTGTGTACCACTTTGTTTCTACACTATCATTTGTTATCAGTGTTTACTCATTTTATATATATATATATTTTTGCCTTACTCAAACTGACCAAGGAAATGCTGTAAAAACAAAAATTCTCATTCAGTTCAAGCGATTGAGTGGGGACTGTATTTGACAAAGCCAGTTATGGCTGATGTAAATTTATGATTTTAGATTTGTGTTCTCCTCCTGCAGGTCATCTTGTTATGTCTTGTGATATTACATTTATCTGTCATTGTGCCTTTACACTGCAGTACTGCTGCCAACTGTCTGTCACACGCAGACAGGTAATTATGAACTGTAACTACAGTTGTTGAGCAAATCATGGTTATTAAATAACAGCTACTTTAAACTGATTGTCTGTTTGTTTTGTTGTAAAATTACACCAGGATTAGAATCTTTAACACCCGTCCAGTGCGGCTTGAAGTGAGAATAACCTCGCTTCGTTTGACTCTTCGTTCACCAAAACTGACACAAGAGGCGAAAGGTTTTGTAATCTGATTATGATCCTCTCTGACTGATCGTCTGCTCGGATGCACCTAAGCTGCTGTGGAACTTTCAGCCTCGCTTTCATCAAAGCAATCAGTCTGGATGTCGCCCTCAAAGTCAGGGATTAGTTTTGCGAGTCCGAGGGGCCAGAAATTGGCAGCGCCGTCCGCGAGGAGCGCATTCCATTCTGTCGAGGCGCTCACCAGGCCTTTAAACCGTTTCCTTCACAGATCTTCTTTTATCAACTTTTCCTCAGTAAGTTTGAAACGCGCTGGAATCAAAAGGTGTTTGTCTGTGTTGTCTCCCGTTTGTTGGACTGGAACACTACACCTGGGCTCATGTAGCCACTTTGGCCTGAGACACCGTCTGCCTTGAACAAAAGGATGAGATAATCAAGAAGCCTATGATCTCACCGAGCAAACACACACTTTTCCTGTCATCACGGGCAAACTGTTCTTGGTTAGATGTACCTGGCTGCAGCAGTGTTGCTTCATTGTTTTGGCACAGGAGGAGAGTAAACGGTGCTTTTCGACATGAACTCAGCGTCTGCTTTCTCACAGTTCTTGGCAGAAGCCTAATTGGCCTCCTGTAAATACTCTTCGTAATCCAATTTTAGGCAGCACGGAGTGGCTCATTACGGCTCCTCATTTGAAGTAAGTAGTTATTAGATAGATCAGTTCGTTTAATTAAGTCATTAAAAGACCCCACGCTGTTTTATAAAGAGTTTGCCAATTATCTTTACAACAACGGCCGGATCCCCCGTAGTGCGTCTATGGTGACTTCATTACCTTGCATGAGCGTCCCCCTTGAAGAAGAATCAGATGGGCTGTTTGTTGACGTGTTTCGCCTGAGATTGTGGCCCTAACGGTAAGTGGATTAAATATAGAAGTCCGTGACTACACCAGATTGGGAACTTCGAAGGGATTTTATCACAGAGTGCTGATTCAAGAAAAACCTTTTGAAAGTGTTACTTCATTGTGTCCCTTGAGTTTAGAGCAGATGGGAAAAGTGAGGTTTTGATACAAGAAATCTTATCAGAGCTGTGGAATATTAAACCATTCATGCTCACTACACCTGAGACTTTCTAACCCTCAGCTGTGCATAAGCTACAGGTTCGGTACTTCGGCCATGAGATGCAGGTAATTGAAATCCTGATATCAGCTGAAAAAAAAAATCCACATGTGCCATCGCTTCATTCAGCAAATTGATGCTGTCAAGATTTGGGTGAACATGCACAGAATCAAAGTCCTTGTTATTTTAGCGTCTTTCAGATCACTGTTTTGGTTCACACTCGCTGCTCTCTTGAACACACTTTATGACATTAGCAGGCCGCTGAACATATCGGAGCATTTGGCGGTTTAAGAGCCAAACAAATTGGTGGAGACCGAAAACACCTGAAACGAGAGTGGATACTCAACTTTTTCGTCAGGTGATTGGATCCAGAAATAAATGGTAATGTCAGTGGTCGCTCATTGTCGGCTGGATGTGCTAACAGGCGACTGTTTGCTAATATGGTCACCATATCAATCAATCAATTAACCTTATGAGGGGTTACCATCCCTTAAAATAACACTGAGTCAAAATCAAAATAATGTGAAATTATATTCAGCTACATAAAACCTCTAAACCTACGCAGTGATACCAAAAAAATGATTTAATAAAATAAGAAATCTTTAAAGGCAAAACATTTTGTGTGTACAGCTTGTTTCTGGTTCAAGGTTTTTATTTGTCACCTACAGAACACTGTGCAAAAAAATCTACTAAACAATGCTCCTTCAACAACCAGATCTTATACAGCCTGATACAAAATGAAAAGGAATCTATGGGGCCTTTCCTCAATTATCCCACATAGAAAGCCATGCTTTTAAAGTTATTTTTAGCTCCCGGACATGTTTAATATGTGTCCAGGAGCTGATCCAAAGGTCCCTCTGACCTTATAAATCTATTTTTCCAATGACCGACACAGTCAGAATCTACGTCTCGACGCTCCAGGGGTTTAATTGTGTGGTAAAGCTTAAAGACTCATGAGTCTGAGGCAACGTGCCTTTCACTTCCAACAAAAACAGGCTGATTTAGCTCCTTTTCCACACCATTAAAACCTGAGAGCGTCGCCGCCCGCCGAGCGTTCGTTCTGTCATGACATCACCCAGGTCAGCATCCAAAAAAGACTCAATATGCGAAATAACCAATCAACTTGTCATTGTTTATGATTTCCTTCTTTGCGATGCGATGGTCTGGTCTGCACACGGCCCCAGTCCTTACAGTAGATCTTTTTCTCAGATGGGATGCACTCAGACGGTGCCACACAAAGGCTCGGCGTGAGATGCAAGTCTGGGATTCCCGCCAGTCTCACCCCGCGGTTCAACCTTGGTGATGTTGCTGTCGGCCGTTCACGCTCGAGTTCGCAGCTCAGTCACGGCGAGCACCGCCGCTCTGTGGTGTTACATGTGTTATATTCCTGGAACAGGATGCAGGCAGCTACATTCCCAGCCGTGAACATCAGAGAGAGAGAGAAAAAAAAAAAGAAGCTCAAGACAAAAAAGACAAAAGGTAAAAATAGCAGTTGACTGACAGAGTCCCATCTGAAAGCAACACGATGTAGTTCTTTTTTTAACCTTAAAATAACAGCTTCAAAACCATTTTGAAGGTACAGTGTCTTCTAATAGAGTCAAGAGAGATGCGCTGATCACAGCGTTAGATACACGTTCACTTCAACACCTAACATTGCTATGATGTCATGAGTTTTGTTTGTTGTCAGCACCTACATTACATCTGAAAAACTTCTACAGACCTGGGATTTGTGTTTGCGACAGAGGCGTTGGACTCGGAGACTGTGGGAGGCGCCATATTGCACAAAATGCCAATTTCTACATTAGGTCGCTTTAACCATCATGCCTCAGATCCATCACTGCCCTCCTCGCTTTCATAGTTGCTGTCTGAGTCATCACCTGATTTTTTCCCCCCGCTTTTTCACATTCCTCCTGTCGTGGACGGTGCCTGGATCCACCAAGCAGAGGGTCTTATTCTTCAGCACCAGGCAGGTTGAGTCTCTCATCACTATCAGCCGCAGGAGAGGTCTTCAACATCATTGTCATCTCTTGGTTGCGCTGCTTCTCTGTCTTACTAATTCTTCTATGCAACTTTTCTATAAAATACAGTATATAAGAAATGCATGATAATAAGTATTTCTTCCCTTGAAGTAATTCATACATACACACATGCTAGTGATATGAGACAGAAGAACTGCCGTTGGAAACCTCTCCAGCTACCAGTCCACCTCCTTTTTGACCGGTCTGCTGGACTTGAACCAGCTGGTCCATATAGACTCAACAAGATGCCTAATGTTTTGCACCAGGACTGTGGCCTTTGATACAGTGTCTGGCCTTCATGCCTCAACAGCAGAGACAACATCTGATTTTATGCCTGTCAAGTCATTTTGTCATGCAAATGAGATGGGTTAGGCATGAAATTAATAAAATAGCCAACTCCAGGGACAGCCGTCGGGCAGTACCACAATCTAAACAAGCAACAAGTACACTTTCTTTTCCCTTTTCTTGAAATTGCTGTCCCACAGAACAGTGGCTGCACAGTATTTAATTCATCGTAGTGATTTAAATATAACAGGAAAAATGAAACGAAACCACCTTGATCACCAGAAGCTTGTTAGGAATGACACGTGACGGCCCCTCTGGCAGCCTTTCAGTCAAGAGGAGATGTGGCTTTCAGCTGCGATAAGCTCACATAAAGCTGGAGCTCATGCATGAAAAATCTCAGGCTCAGCGGAGTCATTCATGACACGCCACTTCAGGCCCTCCAGATGGAGAGGGACACAGGAATCAGCGAGCGGGTCACACTGCGACTCTCACATGCAAAAGCTCATGACCTCCGTGCTCATGTCTTCACACACACCCAGAACTGTGGGAGCCCGGGCTGTTCCCAACTGTTTACATAAGTTCTTGTGCAAGATGACAGCTCGGCCTTCTAGGAGAACAAACGCATTGGGACAAAAATGAGGCTCATTTGAAGAAAAGGGGCCGAGATAACCAATTCTTTTAATTTTCCAAAACATGGCATTATGAGCTGAAAAGGTGAGTGAGTGGATAATAGTTGAAAAGAGTATCAATAGTTAAAAATGCTGCAAAGGGATGAATGCAAGATATAGTGGTAGGTAGGAGACTGTATTGCTTCACTGATGGCTGAAAGCTTAGCTGCATTGGTAAACTAAGGAGAATTAAAGTAAGTGTTGTGTTGTCTGTATTATGTTGGTATATATACTGTATGCACTTTATAACAATCAGTCCATACAACACAGGCTGTGTTTAGATGACCAGTTTTTTTTTTGTGTCTCTTCTTGACTGTAGTGAATTATCTTTTATTTGCTGAGCATCTATATACATTCTCACAAAGTTCAACTTCATGGTCTCCAATAAAAACAGTTTTTTATTTTTTTTAATTCATCCTAGTGGCACATCTATGAGTCAAAAATTCTATTGAGCTGAACCGAATTGCTTGAATAATGTGCAGGTGCTAAACTGCCCCGCTGGCTTGAAGTTGTATTAAGAACAGCTGAAGGAGTATACGCATATTTAGAAAAGCGTAGAAGTGTATTAGGTCAAATACACTGTAGGTGTCCTTAGGGAGACTTGATTGACACGTCACCAAAAACAGTTGTTTGCATCCCTGATAAGAGGCCGTTGATGAGACTTCCTCGTGTTGTCAGCAAATTAAAGGTTGAAAAAGTAAGTAAGAACCCATTTAAGGTATCATATTTTGTCAAGCCAGTTTTACAGTGCAGGATGTCTCAGTAGATTAAAGGCTTAGTAACACAAGATCAGGTTGACACAGTAGTTGTTTTCTTACCGGGTGGCATTGTGCCTCACTGTTTAGGGGATACTGAAAACTGAGATAATGGAACTGAGTGTTCTGTTTGTTCAACATGCTAATCATATAATGTCTGACGGTCTCAGCAGTAGATGCTGTGTTAACCTTGTCATTTCAATGGTTGCTCTGTTGTTGTGAAAAAAACAGATCTTGTGTGTGAGAGAGCCTGAAAGATGTTATTATATTCACATTGTATTATAGTTTATCTGGGCCACAAGGAGGGGCGTCGTAAACCCTTAAAAAACATTTTTCCTGTTGCATGCTTTGTGCATTGGGGCTGTAATTGACTCCAATTTCTTATGCTCACATTTCAAATGCAGACCCCACAGCCCAAAGAAAATTAGTAAGGCCAAGGGAACCTCTAATGACATATCTCATCAGTACAGGAGGCTCACAACAAGATCCACATAATAATGTCATTTGGTCAAGATGGGTCGTAATTCAATGTTTATCCATGAAAATAACCCTTGTTCTTACTTCAAACAGACAATTCCATCTCTGTTACTTTCAGATCACAATTAGAGCATGAAAAGGTCAAAGCTCTAACAAACAGCTACATGCATCCTGACTTAAAAGAAGCAGATTAAAAACCAAATTGGGTAACTTGAAAATCATTACAAAGAATGAATTATTTTCTTCATATTCTACAAAAAAAGCAATGGTACTACTATGATTATGTTCATTTATCAATATTAAGGCATGTTTTTAAAAAGCAGAGACATTTAGATTAAGACAACATGGAACACAGAATAAAATGTATGCCATTATAAAAAAAATATATCGTCATTTTTAATCTCTGCTTGGAGACAGAAACCACAAAAGTCCCACCAAACAATTTGAGAGTTTAAACTGCAAGTCACAATAGCCCACAGGTTTAAAATCAGCTATGGTTATAAGACAGAGAGGTTTCTATATACAGCTGCCCTATAGTTTAGTGGCAGAAACACTTTATACGTACCTTCTACACTCAAATTATTCTTTCTAAATAATATACATGACTTAAATCGCTCCCTTTGATTACAGGGATTGTAAAACAGTGTTTACATCGAGGTTCATCCTCACATCATTGTGGTCAAGCGCTAAAAACACAAGAGTTCACCACTATCTGACATATGGTCGTAGCTGGCATGTTGCACTGGAGCAAACATAGTGTTAGACAGGCTGTTTTGTTTTTAGGAATCTCTGACTGAAGCCACTAGCAGAGCGAGAAGCGGCGAGAGTTGATGTTCATCTTGGTGACGCCAATGAGCCTCAGCGGGGCCGAGAGGCCCAGCCCCGGGGTGACCGGACATTCACACAGCAGGTCCGACAGCTCATCCTGCTCTTCAATCCCAAAGGTGGCGTCATTGAGCATCCGTCGGTGCAGGTGGCACGTCTGCTCTATCTTCAACTTGTTGATGTCGCTTCGGAGTCGCATGAGCTGCCTGGCCAGGTGCTGGTCCTGCAGGCGCATGTCTGTCTGTTGGAGAGAGACAAGAAACAGCAGTGCTCAAACAACCTGCCGCTTAAGTGATTAATCATCTTTCTTTCAGCCACGTCTAATGGCCTTCCTCAGTGGATGGAGTTGTTAAGTAGCTGTGGAGATGGTTGAAGTGATAGCACATTATGTAATTAAGGAATTTTAATCACGCGATGACTGATGTTTGGATATGGTGATTCCTACTAAACCATCTCTATGACACTTGAGCAACTCCAGTTGTGGAGGACGGTCATGAGATGTGGTTGAACGCTTTGGAGAGAATAAACAAATCGTGTAAAGAATTTTAAAGCTGAATTGTTAGCTTCATTTTTGCCATGAGAGTGGTATCGATCTCCTCGTCTAGTCTTTGGCAACAAAGCAAATAAGCTTACTCACCAAAAAAGTAAAACTATTCCTCTACAAACAATTTTTTGTTCCATGCTTCAGAGTTTTAAGTATGAGTCGACATCTATTTACACTTGGTTCTTGATCTAATAGATTCACTGGAGGTCCGAGCATTCATTCCTTATTGTGTAACAAAATCGAAAAAGCAAACTCACAGTGGGACACTGACAAACAAGTTTCTCATCATAAGCGCTCTCTGTTTTGTCTCTTTCATGTCCACTGTCCGTGTGCAAAACTCCATGCAAAGATTATTCTCATCTCTCATGTCCACTGCCTTTTTGGCCATGATTCTGCCTCTGACGGTGCCTCTTTGCGTGCTCTGTCCAGGCTTATGGACCGTGGGTGAATGTGCAGAGTAATTGAACGGAGTAAAAGTGATTACACTTGCAGAAACTGTGTAACAGATGTCTGGTGCAATTGCCTGAGTCCCAATCAATCTCACTCAATGATGTGAATGGGATTCTTCTGGCCTGTAATTGGACATTGTGTCCATTGTTTCATTCTAATTAGCTAAGTAGCAGGAAGTTATTTCTCAATCTGGCTTTTAACTGCAAAATTAAAAAGCTCTTCAAATCAAAAGTGTGATTCCAAGTGTGTCGTCGAATCTCTAGTATCTGATTGAAATAGGGCCTGCCTATGGCTGCGTGAACAAAACAAAACAAAATATATCAGAGATCACAAACTTATAGTACATTGTAACTTGTAGTAAAATCTCCATGTTCCGAAGATAGATGATACATTTGTTTTCGAATTTAAGCAATGTCTCACCAGTTCTCTCCTCAGCCAACTGAGAGCTTCATCGATGTTCCCAAATCCTTTCAGTACGCCTGAGGGCAACTTGCACTGAATCCTCTCAGAGTTCACTACCGTCTCTTTGGGTGTGACAGCTTGCCCTTCGGGCTCAACGTGGATCGGGCCTTTTCCACGTCCTGTCTCCCTGAAGCTTTCCGTCTCAAGCCGGGCTTTCCACTCCAGGTAAGACGGTCTCCTGGTCTCCAGTCTTAATTTCTCAGTCAAGGCCTTTAAGTTCATGAGATGGTCATCTGTTGGCAAATCCATTTCTTCCCCACATTCTGCTTCCTCGAGGACACAAGCTGGGTCCACCATGATCTGAGGAGCGGAGGGTACGTCCATCTTTAACGTGATAAAGAGAAAATCTCCCTAAAAATGTTTCAGAGTAAAAATAGATATCTGTTCTTCATTGGTGGCCTGGTTCCTGCATCCACTTTCTCTGCTATTTGTCAGCAAAGTCGATCATCGAAGGACTTCCGATGGATCCAGTGGAGTTTTGAAGGCAGGTGTTCTTTAAAGACGTAGAGAAGAGATGACGTAAGTTAGGAAACATTTTCTGACTGTATCACCAGCCATCATATTAAAAAAAACGGAGATAAAATTAACGTGGCATATGACTCTTTGACACTTTCTCATGACTCAGGCTCGGTTGTGTAACAGGATAGATTTAATCTCAGGAAGACTGAATTAAAAGTAAAAGGTCTGTGTTCTCCTTCCTCCTGTAAACTGATTTAGATTGAGCATTTGGCTTCTCACATATCTAATAACACAGACACACTGAGGGGTACACACCTACAGGATTTCCATTTAACGGGAACAAATTGTTTCCATAGCAACGACACCAGGACTGTCAATGAATCAGCAAATTTACGCCTCCTGTCCTCAGGGCTTCACCGTCCTGAGGTGTCAGACGACTGGCGGTGGGGCACGATGGCTGATAGTGTTGCTCTTTTACAGGAAGCCCTCTATTTGCAGCTAAAAACATATGTCATGATAATACATTTTTCACAAATGACTTAAAGGGTCCGTAACATTATTGCATATTTCAGTAGCTCTCGTAAGACGTGTTCACCTCTCTTTTCTCAACAAAAATGCATTTTGTGCATTTTGTCACTGGGTTCAGCTAAATGCTAACATAGGCATGCTGGCAAGGACAGTCACAGTGACCACCATTGTGTGTTAGCATGGCTACGTCTGCTAATTAGCACTGAATAAATTGTATGGCTGGGGCTGAAGGCAATGTCATCAGATTTGCAGGTACATTGGTGCATAAACAAAAGAAAAAAATGTCTTTATCAAGTTTCACGCTATTATTCCAATAATTACCAAGGTTTTTAACTTATAACTGTGTCACGGTTGTGCTAAACTTATAGAGGAAAATTACATAGATTAAAAGGTTGAAGTTCAAGGTTGTACAATGAAATTTAAGTTGAAGTCCTTTTATGCTACATGAGACAAAAAACTAACTTTTGTATAGGTGAGTGAGAGGTCAGGAGTCTCACAGCCTGAGGAAAGAAGCTGCTCCATGATCTGGTGGTACGGCAGCAGATAGTTCTGTATCTGTTGCCAGACAGCAGCAGGGTGAACAGACTGTGGCTGGGGTGGGTGTTTTTTTAGTAGCCTGACCTAAGTAAATAAGTAAAATTAGTGGCATTCTTTATCTGGTGATCATGAAACAGTATTTTTTAGTCAGCTAAATACATCTGGGTGAGGATAGAGGCCAACAGGAAGAACTTGACTGTATACATAAAGTCACAAACTAAATCTTTAATACAGCCTCTTAGATGATATAGCAAACACACACATAACATCTGCAGCTACAGGAGACTTTAAGCCCAGCGTCCTCTTACACGGTATCCAAGCACTCAATAAGTGGTTAGCGCTCAGTTATTCCATAATGGGCACAGCAGACCAGCAGTGAAGTCATTGTATCTAATGATAGGCTTGGTCGTTCTGCAAGGTAAAATAGACCACTCGCTGTGAAGAATAGCTGACTTGTGGGAATGGATCTACTCCTAATTCTATAAAGGAATCAGTGTCTTTCTCTGGAGACCACATTGTGACAGGAGACCAATGAAGTAGGATGAAAATCCATACCACATGCATTTTTAAAGGGCTTGTAAAGACACTGTATCTCCAGGACGGTAGTGATTTACACTGTGAAACAGGAACTGCAGAGCTGAGAGTTTTAGAAAAAGCTGAGGAAAAGTGAGTGTGCAAATATTTGATTAAACATAATGAACTGTGATCACAACTATGCAGAATTAAAGAGTTTAAAATCATAATGGCAAAAACCCCCAAACCAGCCTCCTTCATCATTCAAGAGGCACTTCTGGTGACCTCAGCCACTTCTGAATAGACCAGCAGGAAATATTTCTCTAAAGGAAGCCAAAATTTACATCCTGAATATCAAATGCACAAACGCTGACAAATCTTGGGAGGAAAGAGACCGTTTATGCTCATTATCCTACTGGCATATCACCAAACATCACCCATACATTCTTCTGGTTTCAAGGCACGAGGATTTGACCGCTCAGCAACATTCAGATGAGGTAATGCCATATCGGTAGAATTTATTCGGTGGTGTTGGATTATAGGACGCCAAAACCTGGTCTGGCTTATGAAGTCTGGCTCTCCTATCTGGAACATGAAGTCTACATAACAAACATGTCTGCAGAATAACGAATCCAGCTTTAGTGTTAATCTCTCCAATCTATAACACAACACACCTCTGACTCATTTCCATTCAAAGGTGTTAAATTCCAAGATGGAGGGAGGGGTGATGTGCTGATACACAGCGCTGTATATGAGAACATGAGCATTACTATCCATAGAAACCATCACCAGGCTCAAAAGTCGACTCAAAGAGATGAGCAGCAGAACACAAAAGCTATTCATACAAGGAAACACCCAATTACTGTGGCATATTGGAGTCCTTTGTTATGGCAACAGAAACTCAATAAAACAGCCTGTGGTTCAAATTATACCGCATTAAAAACCTAAGTAAATAAGAAGTAAGGAAGAAAAAACCTATAATGGGTATCAGCAACGACAGGTGTTTGTTAATGATTGTTTATGTTCAGAAAGATGGAAGAAAAATCCCATTTATAGAGGATAAAATACTGCTTTCATTAAATCTACCCAAAGTAGTACTTTGATACTATAACACATGCAGACACTGAGTAAAGAAATTACTGTGCCTGAGAAAGTACTTCCATATTCTAATTAGGTAACAGTAGCAAACTTGGTAGAAATACTTTGTTACAAGAGAAAGTCCTACATAAAAGGTTCAGTGAAAATACAGATGTATTAGCATCAAAATAACATTTCAAGTAACAAAAAGTAAAACTACTTATTACAAAAATACCCCGAATTAG
>CAEMYA010000010.1:7671345-7681695 GCA_903131615.1 Diplodus sargus
TCTTTTATACTTTAACTTCACTACATTTTGGAAACAAATACTGACACAAATACAATAATTTAATAACTTTAGTTCCTGGTAACCTTTCAGATTACATGTTGCATCAGAGTCAAATGAGTGCACGTTTAAATTAACTTCTTTTAATGACAATTGATAGGAAAAACCTGATTCCAATCACTGGAAAAATGCTGAACCCAGAGTATACAGTATATGCATACATGTAAATACATGTCTAATCTACTTTTACCTGTTTGTTCAATACTTAAGTACATTTAATATTAGACACTTCAACACTTTTACTCAAGTCCTATTTGTACGTGTGACTTTCACCTTTACAGAGTAAGTATTTTAACAGGATATCTTTACTTCCACTCGAGTAGCCTATGACTTTTGGTTACTTTATACAACACTAACAGAGTTTGCTGAATGGCTAGCTTTCATCTGCAGTCCCTTCACCTTGGCATCCTAGAGTCAAAACAAGTTAAAAGACAATATATGTAGTTTTATTTTGTTTTATTAAACCTGTACTTAAGTAAGCTACAGTACTCCAGTGAATGTACCTATGTACTTCTCACTATCAAGTCAAGAATTCAAAAAATGTTTCTTTCTTTATTCACTTTTCAAGGGTGATAAAAACACAAACAATATTAGCCTACTACCTTCCTACTATATCATTTACGTAGTAACAACAATGTAACTTCAGCCCATTTAAGGGAACATGTCAGAATATAAAGTTGTGCTCAAGTTAACCAACTTTATACTTTGTGTTCATTTAGCAAAGCTTTTTAACATAAGGGCAACACCTTGTAGTCCACAATGGTGTCTTTAAGTCACAGCCTAGCATGAATTATGTGTAAAAATGATAAAACATTAAGGCTAACGTTCAATTTAACGTCACGCACGGATAACCCGAGTGATGCTGGCGCGCGCGCAGACGTTCATTTTTAACCTCTTCCTGCTGCCAGGTGAGACTCTACCTGCGTCATTTAACACTGCGTGCGGCTCGTCTACCTTCAAGACATCAAGCTGCTGGAGTCCAAACTTGTGGTCAGCCACCCCTGAAGCCGAGCAGCCGCATCAGTCCGACGACCATCACGACACCAGCTCCCGTGTCTGTGTCTCAGCGGCTCCGCGGTGCGCTTGTTTTTGAGCAGGGAGCTACCGCGAGGAGGGGGCGGGGCGGGGCGGAGCGGCTGCGTCAGGTTCTGGTTGCCGGGAGACGCCCCAGGAATCCCTATCAGACTTCCCGCCGCATGAATATTAATGAGGTGCAGCACAGACTGATCACCGAGCAACAGCTTCACTCTCACTCTCATTTATTTTCATTCAAGCCAAAATGCAACACATTGACTTTATTCAAACAACACAACTGGGACAATACGTAGAAAATGTGAAACATTCCAAAATGCAGGCTGAATAAACCACAAAGTGTTCACTGGTTGGTTACACATTTAAATCCCTTATGAAAGTGATAATAATGAATTCTGCCAGAATAAATACAAAGAGCTCTTCAAATATGGGCATATTTACAAAAAATCTAACTATTTTACAGCTTCCTGATGCACATTTATATCAGCCTTGTGTCACGTTAGGAAATGCTGTGAATCGATAAGAACACAACAAAAAATTACAGACAAGCTGCAGATAGAAATCCAGATAGAAATGGAGAATTTTGTCTATTAATTTCTCCATAGCTTGTACCTTGGTGGTTTGTTTCAGTGCCGACTGTCTGAGTCGTATCAGTGCAGGGACACAAGGACCCTGGAATATTGTGTATATATATATATACATATATATATATATACATATATATATATATATATATATATATATACATATATATATATATATACACTGTGTCATAGCCACAGGTGTCCTAGCAACGCTCCAGTATTGGCCCTCAAACATGCAAGTCAAATAGTAACAGTTTTAGTTTGTGAAAATACAACTTACATCTATGCTTTCAATGTTTCAATAACTTATTTAGCAACATGTGCTCACATGGCATTAACATCTATGAAGTTTCCCTTGTAATGTCACACTGAATCAGAACCGTGACAATTAAGTTTTATTATAAATGTTTTTAAAAAATAACCCGTTTTACATCATTTTTCAGACATTCAGCAACTGATGTTTGATTGTCATATTGCTTCGTCATACATTCTTATAGCATCAATCATCCAAATGCGGAATAAAACCTACTCAAATACTGATGCACGAAGAAAAGCAGGATTCAAAGCTATTATTACTAAACAAATATGGCAAAGCGCTAAAATATCCAATGCAAAGAAATGTAACTTGCAGCCAGAGTGAATGTAATGCTTGCACCACTATAACTTGGATATATATTATGGGGTTTAGTGTTGAGGCCCTGCTATCCTTCTTCTGAAAGATAAACTACCAGTCATATTCTACCACAAAAACTGGAAAGCAACCTGAGGAACCTTTTCAAATTTAACAAGTGCAAACCAGTACAAGCCACAGTCGACACAACACTTTTGAGTTCAACTACCATTAAAACAGGTCAAAGGTTAAACATTTCTATATTACCAGTTACAGCAACACTGACAACTATCCATCATCCGTGTGTCGACGCACATGCACCTGAATGCATCGCAGTCACTTCAAATTAATGTCCTACATGATGAAACATTTAAAAAGACAGCAACACAGGTTTAATAATTTATCACTTCGAATTTATAGCCATGTTCATCACGCAATCTCTTTATGAGATTAATGTCTTTAAGTATAAATTAATTTCATAAAGTCAGTTCCTCTATGTCATCATCAAATGAGTTGATGGCTCGGATCGCAGGCCTGCTGTCTGCGACCTGTAGGGTGTTCAGGGAGGATGTAGGAGGTGTGGAAGACCCTGAGTTGTAGCTGAGCAGTTCTCCCCTTCTAGAACGCACTCCGTTGGTAGATGGAGGACTGTTCAGGATCTCCATCGTATTGGAGGTGCTAGAACTATCACCAGCAGGTGTGGCCAGGGCACCAAATAGTTGCTGCATGAGGCTAGACTTCTTGTCCTTCGCCGATCCTCTGTCCGCCTCCTTTTCTTTCTCTGTGCCTACCCCTCTGAGGCTAAAAACACCTATTGCTTCTAACGCAGAGTCCCTGTCCTCAGGAGGCGGAGGCGGAGGGAAGCCTGAAGAACCTCGGGAGGCTGAATTTCCAAAAGAAGGAGCATAGCTTCCGAATGCCAAGTCATCATTGGAGATCTGGGACCGTAGCGCTCTCCTCCCCAGTCCTGTTGCAACTGGTCCACCCTCTATGCCTGATCTTCTCCTTCCACCTTCCCTGCTTCCAGCACCGGTGTGCAAACTGGCCGATTCTTCTGATTCTGTCAGGTTAAAAATGGAAGAGTTCCTCTGCTCGGGAGGACGAGGAGAAGAATGGTTACTGGGGCCCTTATTGGACTCAGAGGACATGGTGTCCTGGGCTTCGTGGTTCTGACGGTCTATTTCAAGCATCTTAGCCAGCAGTTGCTCCTTTTTGCGATGCGCTTCCTCTGCCCCTTGCTGATTGGCCAGAGCATCATGGTTCCACTTCCTCACCTCTTCCAAGACGTGGCCAGGCTTCCTGTTATTCTCTTCCTCCTGGTTTAACAAGGAACTTGTCCTCTTTCTGTCTTCTTCTTCCTTCTCTTTCTCCCGGCCTGTGGACAGAACACAAAGCTATTACTTTTTTATGCCTTTTACTAATTTCTATACGTATGTATACTCCCTGTTTATTTTACCATTTCTGAGTCTTTTGGCTTTCTCCTCAAGCACATTTAGCTCCTGGTTGAGTTGTGGTTTCTCCTTGTTCTCCTTCACTGCTTCGCTTTCCTTGTCTCTTTCTTTTTCCCCATCTGTCATCTTCTGCTGTTCCCACTTTAGATGCCCGACTTCTGTTTTTGCCCGTCTGTCTTCTTGGTTACGCTCCTTTCGACATAAATTGTTTGAGAAAAAGAGGCTTGAGTAACAACGAGAGAGTGTGGACGAGAAGGTAAAGTGAAGTACAGTTGCTTCTTTGTACCTTGAGTGACAGGTATTCATCAGGCGCCTGTTCACTGTATCCGTTTGCATCGGTGATGGCAGGTGGAGGTGTGGGGAAATCCAGACTAGACGGCCTGTCTGTCGTCTGTGCTGTCTTGGCGCTGTTCCTGCTGGGGACTATAGGTGAGAGATTATATATAAAAGTCCAAACCATGACCAGGAAGTATATATAGCACATAAATTATGAACAGACACCAATAGTTGGGCCTTACCTTTCCGCTTTGTGCCACTGTCAGCATCTTTTCTTAGTGATGGTTTCATCATGCGGTTGGCATAGATGTTCTTGGCATCTAGTTCTCTCTCCTTCTCCTGATAATAAAATAAATCATCAAATTGCTAAATAAAATCACTGATTTGGGATAGTCTGAGTACACAACTCAGCAAAATGTATTTAAAAAAAGTCTAGTCTTTTTAATGCAGGAATGTTAGACAACATATCTTCAAGTAAATCATTATATATATGGACCTTGAGTTTATTGGTCAGTCGATCCAGTTCCTCCTGCAGAGTCCTGATCTCCTCCTGGGCGCCCATGGTCTTCTTCCTCTCTGCAGCCAGCTGCCTCTGGTAACTGCTGTTGCTCAGCTCCACGCCACGCTCCAGCTCCTTCAAACACACACGGGACAATGAATGCACTTTCCAAATGCCGCATGACAAAAAATAGAATATAAATAGAAGGAATCTAAAATGAATGTACCTTGATCTTTCGTTCTGCCTCTTGGGCCCGTGTCTTCTCTTCCTCCAGCCTGTTGGTTAACTCGTCTCTGGTTGCCAACTCTCGCTGGTCGACCAACTTCTTCAGCCGCGCTATGGTCGCCCGACTCCTTTGCAGCTGCTCCTCGCTGTCCTTCAACCGTCGCTCGGCTGCCCGTTCCCGCTCTTGAGTGCGCCTCAGCCGCTCACGCAGCACTTGGGTTTCATTGGAGTGGCGCGCCAGTAGCTGAGAAATCTCGCTCTCTGTGTCATCGTAGCGCTGCAGAGCTTTCTCTTGACGCACCTGAAGCTGCAGTGTGGAAAAGCAGTAATTTCACTTTAGGATGCCACAGTTGTTTCAAAGAATCTGAAGGTGAAAGACCATGTGATTGGCTTTAGACTTAACTAGATGGTTAGGCATACCTGTCTGAGAACTCGATTCTCCTTCTGCAGCTCGTCAGTGCGCTGTTGCAGCTCAGCAAGTGAGTTGCGCAGTTCATTGATCTTTAGCAGGCGGGCTGAGAGCATCCTCTTGGTGACCAGGTCCAAGTCTTTAGGGGGTGTGGACTCTTTGCTTTGTGAACGCACTCCCCTGCGTTGCTGCTGGGTCAGGGGTTGCCCACCTGGACGCTGTGGGCGAGACACACCCCGACGCCCCACACCACCTGCAAGGTAGAGGAACACACATAATGTTGAAATCATTTCAAAGTAATGACGATAAACACTTTTACATGGATAAGTGCACCAGGAGAGGTGACTATCAGTTAAATTAAAAAAAAAAAAAGAAAAAAGAAAAACTTTAATTAAAACATAATTAGTGTGAAGGTCAAAGTTCAGGGTACAAAACTGCTTATAAAAATCTTGATCCAATCTTAATGGCCATGTTAAAATCTGCCTTACACTGCCATCATCTGGACAGTACAGGGAATTTAAAAAGAAGCGGTTAAGATAAATTTTATTTATCTGTCTATTCACACATCCTTCATTACACACCTGTCTTGTAAAACGGGCTGTTAGAAGTTTTCTTTGCCCTGATCCCCCTCTGAGGCGTTGGAGATGGAGTCCGGGACTGGGAGTAGGGTGAGAGCGATCTGTCTGAAGGAGACTCATTCTCATAATCCTCAGAGTAATAAGAGCGACTACTTCCCCGTCCCTCTCCATCTGATATCTGGTCCCGATCCGGATCAGAGCGCCACGTTCTTGTTTTCGATCTACCCTCAGCAACGTCTTCCTTTTCCTCCTCATCCCCGATCTTGTCCCAGTTGCTCTTCTTGTGTTTTTGGACGGACGAGTCACAAGAATCTTTCCTTGTGCTCCGCAGTGACTGGCGACTTTGATCGACATCCCGGTTGTCTTCATAAGGGTCAGTTTTGTTTTCCGATTCCATGTTGTCACTTTGAGAACAAATGCTGCGTTGGATTTAAACACAAAAAGTGAGGAACAAGTGAGAAGTTTTTTATGAGTTACGGTTTAACAATAACACAGATTTACTTGAACAGAAGGTACCTTACCTGATTTAACAGACTTACATTAAAAGTCCCCTGATAAACAGACCTCATCGTTGGTATTGACCAACCAAGATGAAATTCTCAAAGTTCATTCAAAACAGTAATAAGAAGCTAGGCCAACGGGTTTCTCTCAGGTTTTCCGTATTGTTTGCCTCGGTGACTAAGCGACAACACACATGAGGTGGAATTTTCCATGAGGCTGAATGATGTATGATATCACTAGTCCACACCACTGCTGCTGCTACATCCAAAATGCTAGACTGCCCCCATCTGTCCAGGGGACTTATTAAACAGCAAGACTATCATCTTTGACTGCAACAACATACGCATACAAAATACAGAAAAAGAGGTGAAAAATATAGAGTAATCTGATATTTTAATTCTGTTGATGTAGACATGTTGTTGCATATTTATGATAGATTGCACCACAAATATACGTTGTATATACTGCTGCATGGTATTCCATACTACTATTATTTTCTGACTGTAAGACATGATGCAAGTCTTTATTTCGCAAGCCTAAATGGTACATATTTTTAGTTTTTCTAGATTAGTCAAATCCTTCATATCCACACAAAACAAAAAACAAAACAAAATTATCCAGCGCCTCCAGATATTATTTGCCATTGTTTGTAAGGGATCAAACAACCTTGAGTCACTTGATTATTACTGAGGGGCCTCTGCGCTCTTTAATAACTGTGTTAATGACAAGGTCGTGCAGTCATCTTGCTCTTTCATCAACCCTGACAATAACAGAATCACTTGATGGACACGTATCTATGGGAACAGCAGTATACACACAAGCAGCAGCATCATCAGCATAAATAGAAAAGGGCATGATTGGAGGTCAAGAAGGGCACAAATGTCCTTCATCTGAACACAAGACTGTTTTTTGAAAACCTGTTTTTTTTGGTTTTTCAGTTATACATTTTTAACTATCCCTAATTCATTTCATGCATTGACTTTAACAGTAAATCATGTCATGTCATTTAGGCCTCATATTTGCTATCTCCTCTAATCATTAGCAAGAAAATAAATACTAAAAATACAGTTAAGTGATATACATTTCAAATGTCTTTGATGACAAAAAAATTATGATAATTAAATGTATTAACATTATGTGCTACTCACACGAATTAAATAAACTATTAGACGAATGAGCATCATATCAAATCCGATCAACAGGAAAATAAACCTAAATGCACAGTAGTAACCGGTATTTAGCACTTACCACAAAGGCTACATTATATCCCCATCATCTCCGTGGCCGTCATCACATCTTCTGCTTCATCGAGCTCATGTCTGACTGTCTCCGGAGGCTCCTGATAACGATTATTTGCTGAGAGAATATACTCAGTCGGGCGACAAGCTCCCTGGTGAAAGCAGATGTACACACAGATGAGTGTTATCAAGGGCTTCCTGTAGTGGAATAACATGCTGGCTTCCCCGGCCTGCTGTGAGTGACACGAACAGATTGGATTAAAATGGACCGTCTGCTGTTGACAGGTGCATTGTTGTCAAGACTGCCTTCCATGTAGCTAAAGGCAACAAAATGAAGCTAGCACCCTAGCAACCACATCTTAATGGGCCCTTTACTCAAATGCAGCATTATCAATAAGACGTGAATAAGAGAGAAAAGTGGTTGACTCTCCTGATACAATTTCAGCCTATTGACAGTAGCAAACATTAACCTTTAACGAGTTGTTGGAAGCTAACGTTGAGAGAGAGCTGACATACTGGTGATAGCTTACTGTGCTAGCATAGCAACAACAAAAAAAACTACCATCAACAGGTGGGGGTTGCGTTTAAGCCTTACCGCTTTGTGTCTGCTGGCACCAACCTGTCCGTTTGCCGCATTTACTCCTTTACACCTTCCCGGCTTTGTCTGCTTTACGTTTAACTTTGTAGCAAACAGTTACCTGCTCCTTGTTTAGACTCCATCGGCTAACGTTAGCCACATAGCTTTAACTACTCGCAAGCTAGCATGAACTTTGACGCTAGCTAACTTAGCAACCGTTACTTAGACATATGGGGACATAACGTTAGTCGTCCGCCCTTGTCGTGAACAGCATCGTTTTAAAATGCGCCACCCTGTAATTGTCCACAGTAAATCAAGAAGAGGGAGTAATCCTGACCGTTAGGGGCGTCCAGATACTATTTTTTTTTCGTCCACGCCTTCAGGAGCCAGTCCTACCGCTGACGCTGTACCATGGCAACCGCAGCACCCCTGCAGTACCACCGTGACGCCAGCGTGGCGCTATAGTGCGTGTTGTATGTTTTTCAGTAGATTTATCCATACCGCATATTTGCTTTGTGTTTATGTACTACTGTTGTTTTGCCATCAGATATGTAGGATATCATGGCCAGTCAATCAGACTTTATTTAAATAACATTTTTCATAATAAACAAATTAAAACAAAGTGCTTCACAGCAACCAATAAAGGTTGGAGGAGGAGGTGATCATGAATATCATGAGTAAAATACCTGAATAAAACACTATCATTAATAACATTCATCAATACAATACTGTCAAAAATAAAATACACTTCAGCAGCAGCGTATCAATGTGTTGCTACACGCAGACTTCACCAGAAACTTAATTATTTGTGCTGCTATGTGTCCATCCATTTTGTTGTGTTGCCCAATAATAGAATTTTTTTTTGAAAATGTGAACTCCAGCAGGATTACAATCTGGATCAAAATACATACAATAATAAACAGTAAATGGACACAATTTATACATTTATTAATTCATTTATATGTTAATATAACATATGTTTATATGTTAAGTGGTTGAGCCCTACCGACTTTCACCAAAGTTAAGTGAAATCAGACAAACAAACAGACTGGTTTAAAATGTTGTAATTTTTTTAAAGCTGCCAGCATCCTCAGGACTACATTTCCCTGCTTTTAGCTACCTTTTTCAGGTTACCTGCGTCAAGTTTCCGGACATAATCACAGTCAAACTCCAAGTTGAAAGGATTTTCAAAATAAAAAAAATGCAACGTGTGACACTAAAATGATGTGTTTATTAATAAAACTGTATTTTTAATAAGGTCAAATATTATTTAATTTTGCTTGGTTGAAAAAAATATATAGAGAAACACAAGATTAACACGGGACGTGCACGTGTAGAAAATGATAAACTATATTTGTATTTAGATCTCCGTAATCCCCCACCGTGGAGCAGTCGCAGTCGTATGTTGTTTTTATTGTGAAAACCACGACCGGAAGTCGAGTGCTTATTATGGTGCGTGGTTGCTGTGAGAGTCTCTGAGCGCCACACAGAGCAGCGGAGAGACGCTCGCACGCTGTTTTATCATCATGCCTCAGTTTAAATGCTGGGGACGCGTGTCTCCTCTCGTCTGAAACGCGGCCCCGCAGCTTTGAAGTCTCTTCTCGTGAGTTTGGGAGAAAAAAAATAAAACGAGACTCGCTGCACACAAACACTTTTGTTTGTCGACTCGTGCGCATTTGGGATTAAAAATGGTCATCAAGGTTTACATCGCCTCTTCATCTGGCTCTGTCGCGGTGAGTGTTAACAAAACGTGTTTTTTTTTTTTTTTTATCGCGTTGACATTTGCGTGTTTAAAAAGCAGACATATTGCAAAATGTGGACATGCTCGAGCAATCCCGTAATCGTATTATAATGAGCATTATGTAACTGTGAAAGTAGTCAGCATCATTCAAGACAGGGAGGCAGGTCATACACCAGCACGCTGCAGATGAACAGTTTTTTTAATTGGCAGGGTGGATTTCTTCTGTGCGACGCAAATGTTTTCTTATTTTTACTGAATCCCACCCGAGTCGCAGCACCTTTTTATGTTGCAGGAGCCTGATAGATGACACATTCTTGTAAAAAGAAAAAAAAGAAAAAGAAAAACCCTGTCCTTCCTACAGGTGGAACAAAGTGCATGCGTGCTGTGCAAACATGCTTCATTGGCATTATCCAAGGATGTTCAGGGGCGGTGAAAATAACAGGAACAACTCATGGCCTTAGAGAGATCCGCAAACATAATCAGTAAGTAAGAGTGATGCTTACTTAAAAAAAAAAAGAAAGAAGAAGAACAGGGCCTTGTTTGAATCAAGCTTCATCACTTTGAAGCAATCA
>CAEMYA010000010.1:7685175-7701424 GCA_903131615.1 Diplodus sargus
CTGTTTTTGAATAATCAGCCCCTTTTGTGATGTTAATGAACACTCAGTGCATACATAGACATAATACAAGGTAGCTGTGAATGAAACAATTCATTAAAAATTAAAAAAAGGCACAAAACAAAACTCGAACATCAGGACGGAGTGGAGAAAGATGCTGGCTCACAGTGGCAGGTCTGAGACATATGGACCGTGTCTCTGTCTAATTTGTTTGTGACCTCGTCCTTCCGTGGGAGTTTTTCTGTTTTCTAAAATTATCCTTGGACTTTTTTTCCCCTTTTTTTTTTTCTCTCAGCATTCACAAACACTGTCACACAGTTTTTTTTTTCACTCGCACAAAGAGCCTCCCAGAGCACACTGGACAATACTTCAGGGAGCTGTTGCATCCATTCCATTGACCAAAGATGGGAAAGGAACCACGAAACATCCCGATTCATTACTTTCAAGAGTATCACGAACACAAGATGGTTATTAATAGTTCTTTTTCTGTCGATAACCTCACAAAAACTCCTCCTCCTGATGTGATAAAAGTTTGTGGCGTATAGGAAAACATGATGTCGGCTTTCTGGTTTCAAGGCTAAGCTCTTCCACTAATCAATAATCCTTCTTAATGTCCCCGTTGCCAAAGGAGTCGCTATGCAATGAATACATAGGTTCCACATGTGTGTGTGAGTGTGGTTCGATGGGTGTCAGCTTACGGTTTGTTATTGCAGGAACAGCAGACGGAGACAGGGTGAATGTCACACACACACACACACACACACACACACACACACACACACACACACACACACAGTCCAGTGTCCAGCTGCGCTTCATTTACACACGTACATACATGAGCCAACATGAGATTATGTCTTTGTGAATATTGCTGTCTTTCTTTTTATGTAATTTAATGTCAACCATCTCTCCCACTCCGACCCTCCTCCACCCTGCTTTATTTCTTTCTCTTATACATCATAGGTAAAGAAGCACCAGCAGGCAGTGGTGGGTTTCCTGGAGGCCAATCGAATCAGCTTCCAGGAAGTAGACATCACCATGCTGGAGGAGCAGAGGCTCTGGATGTACCGTAACATCCCCAAAGACAAGCAGCCGGAGAAGGGCAACCCGCTGCCTCCGCAGATCTTCAACGAGGATCGCTACTGTGGGGTACGACAGAGATTTGTTAGCGTTTTTAATGAGAAACCGTCCGTTAGGTAGTTCTGTGCAGCACATTGTTGTTGGAGCATTTGTTCTTTAAAGGCACAATGTGAAGTTTTGTCACTGATTCTCCTAAAAAATGCATCACGTGTTCTTAACAATGACCAGTGCATTGGTGCCAACAGCTGTACCGCCAACTGCCGTCTTGCAGTCTAAATATCTTCATCATGTCCCCCTGTCTTCATCACTAGCAGTTACAAAAGATTGGTGACACCACAATATATTCCAAAATGTCTACTTTTAGTTTGGCCCATCTGTTAACATGGAGGGAGAGGGGGCTTAATACTTCAGCCAGCCACCAGGGGGCAATCAGTACGAGTTGGCTCACTTTGGCTGTCATCTCATCCATCGCTATACTGTATATATTCACTGGTGCCCTCTGAGAATCATGATGTAATATGAGACACAATCCTAACCTAAACATTGATCTGAGGCAACGCTGGTGGTTCAAATCTACAGAGGGAACCCCTTAATCCTGAAACACACCGGGCCAACCGTTGGCCGTCTGAAGCGTTTGGGGAGAATCGGACGAGTTCGGGAACAAATCTGTTCGGTGTGTTCAGCTGCATTGGAAGCTTTTGGAAACGCGCGAACAACGTCTGCTCCGATTCAATATGTGAAGTCTGAGAAGGTTGGCTGTTGGCTGTCTGAGCCATTGGATTCTCTGATTGGGTGTGTGCTAGCTGTATGACCATTCTGATTGGCGGTGTGCTAGCGAATCAGTGCAGTGTGTGGGAGGGGCGGACTACTGTGTGCGCTTTGTTTTCCTATGCAATCCGTTTTGTCATTTCCTGTTTTCATGTTTTGGAGTACTGGCACAAGACTAGCGCCACCCGCTGTTAAGGAGGCTTACTGCAACTCACGCAAGCGCAGAACGTACACGCTACTGTGGAGTTGGCAGCACGTCGAAGCGTTATGTTCAATGCAACTTTTCTGCCAAACGGGTCAGAGGCAATGGATAGGTCGGATAAAGGCAGTTGGCTGTTGGTTTGAGTCTGGGCGGTGTGTGTGGGGCCTTTAAAGGGTGGGAAGAGGTTGCTCGTTGACTTAAATCACCTTAGATTTGATATGATTTTACAGTAGGAGCAGACAGGTGTTGATGCCTTTTGGTTTAGTTGTGTTTAGAGTCAAACAAACAAGAGACAACCAAACAGTCAACACAGGGTGATAGGATTAGGGTTAGAATTCTTTTTTGAAAAGTGGAAGCCGTGAGATTTAGGTTCTTATATACATGGCTGAGCTAACTATTCTGGAGAATGGGTTTGATCGGTTAGTGCTTGCCAGGTTACGTCCTCCTGCTTTGCGAGCTTCTCTGTAATCCTGTCGTAATCTAGTTTCATGGATGGGGCAGATTATCTGCTCTGCTCTACTCTGCCTGCCATCACCACTCTCACTGGCCAAGGTAATCCAACACTACCCTGCAATGTCACAGTGATCTATATTAAAAGCTGCAATGTTTGGCAGGGATGTTTACAACCATCTTTCAAACTTGTAGAGATTATGTAACACTCAACATCCTCATTTTGTTTTTGTCCTCCTCCCTCAGGACTATGAAGACTTCTTCCAGTCAAAGGAGAACAACACTGTGTTTACATTCCTCGGGCTCAGCTCCCAGCCATCAGTGAAAGTAAGAGAGAGTCTACGAACACCAACGCATGCGTTCAGATTCTGAGTTCCAGAAACAAACTACTGTCCCTGTGGTATAAATCATACAGCCAACGAGGTTTGCTGTCAGTCCCGACTTCCTCAAACACTAAACACAGCAACATGTCTTCACAGTGCTGGATCAGCAGCTCTAGTTTCTGCAAGCTGAAACATTTACGTTGCAACTTATTGGTATTTCATGCACATCAGCTTTTTGTGGTGGAGGAAAAAAAAAAGAGAAGTCCTCTTATGTGGATTCTCCCCTTAATCTGTATGTGCTGCTGCTGTATTTCCTGAAGATCCTCTTAGAGATAATCATCATTCTTACATTAACCGCTGTTCGGGGGTGAATTTGATCAGGAAAACGAATGCGTCACTCAGTAGAGTATCTCACATCTTTAGCTTAGATCTGGGTAACGTCGGTCTCTTTTGGCTGAAAACAGAAATAACGGCGACCGATAGAAGATCCAATTGTCAAGCATCAAATTTCCATTTATCACAGAAGAGTAGTTATTGAATTTCCCCCCCGGTCCATCCTTTTGCTGTCCCTCTCCGAGACGTTGATTGGATAACTGAGTTAAAAGAGATCTGATTACGAATAAACCAGCAGGGCGCTGCAGATGGATTGAGTCTGGAATGTTCAGCAGAGAAGTCCGGCTGTGCAGCATGGTGTATAACGTGCCTCAGACAGACGATACTTATCCAATCTCTATTCCCTTTTTCTGTTAATCTCTAGGATTCTGAGTCGTAGCCTAGAGTTCAGCTGCTGGTATGCAGGGACCCTTCAAATACGAGGACAAAACCCTGCATCACCTCCTGTTCCTGCGTCCGTTCCTTCTGCTCTGATGCCACCGTGTTGCCAAACATCCGACCCAGTGGATTCCACCCTGTACGACCTCTCCCGACCCGAGGAATCAACACTCCACCATCACATCCAAGAAGTGGTCTGATTTCTCGCAGAATTGGATGAACTTTATACCGGATGCTTTTGTGTTTCCTGTATTATCTTTAACACATTGTGACAAACACTGTCAGTAGCATAAATGCTGTGCGAGCTAGAAGACAAATGTAGCAGCTTCTGCATAATTCGCTTTCGGTCAACCTACAGCGCAAGTTGACGGGAAAGAACCGATCAGGCACAAGTCGCCTGAACACACGCCTATGCTGTGTGTGTGTGTGCACGCCTTAGTGTGTATGTGTGTATCCGTCTCAATCAGCAGATGTTAATGAAGGCTGCGTCAAGTGAGGGGACCGGAGAGGCAGCACTTGACGCAACCTGAAACAACCCGAGGCCTACAGCCATCACGTCCGGCGGTGCTTGTGTTTGTGTGTGCATGTGTGGGAGTGAGGATTGCTTTCTCAGAGGTGAGGGTGACACTCCAGCTTATCACAAAGCAGAAGAGACCAAATGCTTAGTATCCTAAAACATATGCATTAAGAATATACATCATATCACTGCTAGCATTCGTGCTAAGTTTGCAGTCAAACAAAACGAACTTTGTTCTTGTACCGTTCCACTGCCAAACTAATTTGATTGAAGGACAAGGTTGACGTAATTTGATACTTGATATTTCTTATTGTCCACAAATCCAATAAAAAAAAACTGAAGTCAACAATGTGTAAGTCTGTCTCTCGGCCCTACTGTTATCCTGTAATGTAATACTGTATAAAACATGAACATAGTCTTATAGGTTTCTGAAGAGCCACTGTAAGGTTCAGTGAGGTGTCTCCAGCCTTCTCCAGACTCGGTACCTGAATGCCAAACTCCTGATGAAAAATGGGCAAGCAACCAATTTGGTCTCTAGTGAATTTTAACAGCTGCAATCTGATGTCTGTGGGACATGCGAGTCAAGCACTACAGCGCCCAGGTTCATTATAGTGAAGGGGCATGTCACGCAGTACACAAAATCATTTCCTGTAAAGACGGAAGGGAAATTAAGCTACAGTCACCATAAGGGTTTTTTTTTGTACCAGGCTGTAAACATGGGCATTTTAAATGTGGGAGTCTATGGGGATCAAATGTCCATGCAGTTAATTTCTGTTTTTTTTTGTTTAATTTGTTGACAGCATGATTAATACAGATCATCGTCAGCTTTCTCCTTTAATCAAGACCGCTGCAGACAAAACACGCTTAAAATCAGGGCTACGTGAGCTATAGGAGTGCACCTCACAGATTAGATAAGTCTTATCCGACAGAGATAAGAAATTATTTGTCGCTGAGAGATAAACGAGTGGTAAAGCACTGCTGCGACTCCCCCTCTCTCCACATAGTTTCAAATGTAAGCAAACACATGATAAAGTTTGAGTCCTCGATCTGTGCGTGGTCAACTCTTGGCCCTCCAGTCTTTATTCTATGTTCTCTCTCTCACTAACACCAACACACAGCATCCTTATTAAATTATCATGGGCGGGTGGTTGACCGCCTCCTTTATGTTCACACATGAAGGGCACACACAAACAGTTCCGCCCTCGCTCGCCATTCCTCCCTGAATGTTGTGCCATCATGTGAAAGGATATGTCATTTTCACTGTTATAAAATCACGTCGGGGATATCATACTTTATGTATCTCTGTCACCGTCCACACTGAAGACATTCCTGTTTCACAGAGTTGTATCCTCATTTGTTTTCAAATCGTGATGACTTTTTTGTGATTTCTATTTTTTGTTAAATGGATACCAACAAGCCTGTTTTGGGCCACAAACTGACTAAATGTGCTTCTGCTGCACTCTTCTGCCTGTGACTGTTTTGTGTTGTGAATCACACTGATGACACTATTCTGCATTTGTATTTGACACAAGGAGAAAGTTTACATTAAGGGGTAGGAGTCATCGATTAACATCCTGTTTGATACAATTCATGAAATGTTGAAGACGACAGATCATGACACAGAGATGTTGTGATATTTGATGTTTGGCAAGGCAAGCATCCAACAAGGGTTTTAGTTTCAAGCCTCTTTAAAATGAAAATCTCGCCAAAATGCAACCTAGGCTTTTTTTGTGAATGTGTGTGAGTCAGACCTTCGTGTTAAAGCACAATTATGAAAGAGGCACTTTTAAGATTTACCCTATTTTCATTTTCGAGTCAAACTCATTTTAAATGGGAGTGCTTGGGGCAAATTAGCGATAGCATCAAAATCGCTATTTTTAAAACACTAAGAGGGCTCGACACAACATGAAACTTTGCTCGTAGTATCACCAGGGTCTCTACACATGAACACGAGCATTGAGAACATTGTTTAAATGAGGTATCATGTAGGGATGTGTTAACACAAAGTCAACTTAGCAGGTTAAATTTGTTTTACCTGGACCAGCCTTTGTGATTGATTAGCAAGCAGAAGTCAAAAACAGACTGTGGGGTCAGCAGAAGAGAAAAGGACTGTAAAACAGATGATGAATCAAGCAATAAATTCGAGTGAGGGGGCCACCAGACCAACTGTGGGCTGACTCAAATGTCAGTAGCTGATCTGGCAGCCAGGTGGAGACATTCGATGCTCGAGAGAGGGAGGCTCTGCAGTGGCAGCTGGTGGAGAGGTGAGGAATGGCTGATCTGAAGATAGATGGGACGTTAGAAAGGGAGAAGAGGGAGAAATGTCAGAATATTCCGACACAGCAAGGCCTTTGCTGTGCCTGTGAATTTAAAACTTAAATGTGATAATTTCCTCATGGTTAGAGCTTATCTTTAACATACATTCAGCAATGCTCTGTGGAGTAACTGAATGGATGTTTGTTTTTTCCTAACCATTTCTTCTAATCAGACACCAGTAAACTAACAGGTACACTGACGATTCAAAACACTGTATTTTAGTCTACAAGTCCAGCAGGTAAAAGTTGTTACTGTTAAAAATACTTTTGAACTTCAACAAATGTAAATGGTGCACAAACACTCCCGGTGTGTAAAAGAAAATCGGCTAAATAGAGTCCATCAAAGAATCTAAAATCATGTTCAATGTTTCATTGCTGTGTAATTTAGTGGGTTTTTATGTGTTAGGCAACATTGTGATAATGCCGTTCCTGGCTGTTGTGCGGTTGGCACTGCACTGACAGTTGATCCTCACTGAAAAAGTGAACAACAACAAAAAAACCCCCAAAAAACAGAAAAAGTGCCCATCAAGGCCGCTGCCCCGGATGAGCTGTAATCCCATTTCCCATCAGAGAGTGATGCATATCTCTGTGTCTGCAATGATTTACCCAGACGTCAATATGTGTTTAACCTGCTGTCCAAACCTGGGTATCCTCAGATCATTCGACCGTACTTGACTGAGGTTAATGGGTCTAGTAGTATTTTCACCACAGCTGGAGCTTCTACCTGAGCTGCAAGTAGTATTGGATCTGATTGGACCAGTCTAGAGCACTGTAGTTCTCAACATGGACACCCTTTCATTGTCAATGTCAGGGATTTTTCAAGCACTGTAGTAGAAAAATACAGCAAAAACATAAAAAAAGAATAAGGCAATAAACTTTAAAATTAAATTTCAAGCAGGGCCATGGCTATGACTTTAAGAGGTTTTCTAACGTAGTGCCTAAAGGCAATGCAGAAAAATTAAGAAGGCTACCAGTTCAATTTGCGACAGCAATTCCTTTGGAACGATGCATTACGTCCTCACAAGGTGTACGTGTTAATGGCATCTTTTATTTCAACAGAAAATACTTGCACATAGATAACTATAAATTTATTAACAGGACAGAGTCCTGGTTCTCTGAATTTCTTTTGTCTTCTCCAGGAGTCGGTCTAAAAAATAAAACCTTTTCATCGAAATCATGTCATAATAACTACAGCATAAAGGGGAAGTTCAAGATGTGGGTTTCTGTGTGAAATGGCTTAACTTGCAACTGTAACCGGAGGCAAATTAAGGAAATTTGTTATGTGTGAGCAACAGATGGCTTAACCAGGCAACTCAAAAATGCTGAATGGGCAAGTTAGTGAGGAAATGTCTCGTACAGCTTGCATGTGATCTGACAGGATGTACTCGTGGACAAGAAGCAAAAAGAACATGTCGTGAAAAATTTACTGAGGTGCAAACTCATTAAAGTTAAAGTGGCAACAGACAGCTCTTCCCGCTAAACGTTTCCAAGTGGAAGTGGTGTTATTGTTGGTGCCCCAGTTGCAAAGACCTGGATCGTCGACGTTGTCCTCAGAGTTAGCTGGTTAGCTCAGTTAGCTCAGTTAGCCATGCAGCTAGCAGTCCAGACCGGGAGCTCAGAACACTAGGGCAGTGTTGTGTTTACAATGCTAGCACAGCGAGCGACGGACAGCGCTAGCTGATTAGCATGCCAATTTTCAGTAGATATCTCTGCAACACAATACATAGATGTTATATTACATTGCATTGTTGACAATTAATAATTAATATTTAATATATTCAACTAAAATTCTTACATATTACACCTTTACCTGAAATCCTAAATAAACAAACAAAGAAGCAAACGGTATGTGGGTGTAATTATGGGAAATTACGCCAATATATTCAATCAAAATAAAAACATATCGTCCAATTTAGCTGATTTTGCATCCATTTTCGATGTCTAATTTTGGGCCATTTGAAATCAATTGGGGGTGTTCATGCAGCATTAACTGTGGCTGCAAAGCACTGCGATGGTGACATTAAGTTTGGTTGTACCTGTGACACTTAACAGGAAGATATTGTAGAGAGGCAGTATTTTGAGGTTCATTACAGGAAACTAATACATGTAAAATGTACTGAAGCTCAGGCTTTCACAAGGGGAAGTCTTTGTCATTCCCAGTCCCGATGAGTCATATTGACTATAAGATGCGGGACAAGAAGTGGTGCTGTCAGGTCAAGCGTTTGTGAAAGAGCAAATGGACTGAGGTCCTCAGAATTATTCTATTATTCTGATGAGCATAAAACTACACATTTTAAGGTAAGAAAAACATATTTGCAATGTAATAATTTGTAATATAATAATAACAACAAATAGAATGATAATAATAATAAATCTTTGAGTTTGTTCATAATGATAATGATAATCCCCATCAATGTACAAAATTGCCATTATCTATCAACTTGCACCAGTTTAACATTTTTTGCTTTAAATGCATGATGGAAAAACAAAATGTATATTAGTATCAGAAAAATACAATTGCTTAATGTCAGGATCTAAATTAAAATACGAATGGTACTGCCAAAAATGTTTCAGTGTCCTCCAAAGCTCCGTTTTATGGTGCAAATTAATGTGGGATGGAATTTGCATTACCATTTTCTATTTGGAGTTGGTTGGTTGTATGAAAACGTGTTATTCTGTGTCCAATGAACAAAAGCCCAGTGAGTCTAAATAAACAAGTCAGCATTTTATCACTAACTTTGCTTTATATGCCACATAACATAAAAACAAATAATTTGCTTTTCTTTTCTACTAAAAAGTCAAAATATCATTTATATATATATAAATATATATATATATATATATATCTATATATATATATATATATATATATATANNNNTATATATATATATATATAGAGAGAGAGAGAGAGAGAGAGAGGGAGACATTTTAACTTTAAGAAAGTGCAAATGCTTTATTCAGGGTTTTATTCTGTTTCAAATATTTCAAATGTTGAGTAAAAAAAAATTTGGGTTGTGTCAACCCTGTTGCTTTTAATGAAAACGCTCCTTCCGAAATAACAAACCGTTGTGGATGTTGCATCATTTCTAGGAAGTGAAAGTATCTGATTTTAAGAAAGCTGATGTTGAAAACACATGTAAGTTTCATCTCCTCTAAAGACATCTCAGTTATCTAACGTCTGACAGAAGACAACAAGCTTATTTTGTTAGCTCTGTTACCACAAAACTGTGTCAAAAAGTATTTTGTTCATTTATAAACTAGTGCTGAGGAAGGCTGTGGATACTTCTGTATCTTTTACCAGACAGCAGCAAGGTGAACAGCCGGTTGTGCTGTTTCGCTCCCAGCCATAGTGCATTTTGCATACTAGGACCTTTTCCAACTTTGCCACCTACTCGGGCTCCCTCAGCTGCTGCTTAAAATAAATTAATACAATTAGATAAAGATAGCAACTCATGCACAATTCGTATTATCCAACATTTAAAGCCAGCAGTGCAGTTTAGCTTTTTTTGGTTAAGTTTAGTTTAGTTTTTCTTAAAGATCTTGTGATAATGGGGAGATTTAGCCCAGTTCAGACCACTTCATTGAAATTCAAAGAAAGGGGAAGGAATGCTTTTGCTGTGTGCAAATTCAACATAAAAGGACTGCTGTGAATAATGATCACAGGTGGGAGGAGACTGATGGTTCGGTTTGGAAATGGGAGTCAGTGGTCAACTTCGACTTTTAATGTTTGCTCATAACAACTCTCCATTTGAACCACATTTACCTTTTATTTTTTGCAGCTGATTATTTGTAGTGTTGACCAATCAGTGGTCCGATTGTTCCATTTACAGCATTATGTTACTTGTGGCTTGATTTTACTGCTCTAAATATTGTATTTTTCAAACAGTAAGTCGATACTGTGTAAAAATGAAATCTCCTGTCATCCTCGGTCTTTAATGATTGATCCAAATGTCAACATATGTCCAGGGTGCAGTCTAAGTCCAGGCGGCCCCTTTTATTTGTAAAAAAAAATCACTAGATCTGTACGTGGGACTTCTGTCCTTTGGAATTTTTAGATGTAATCATTTATTTTAGTTTGAATTGTAATGTCATTTTAATAGCTGGCCAGACTGGTTGATTTTAAAAGGTAAGAGGGGGAGTTTTGATATTGAAAAATACTGTATGGTTTCCAGAAATCAAGCTTTTCTTGTTGCTCTGCGAATGACGAACACCGCCATTTTATTTATTTATTTTTTTTAAATGAAGAGTTTTGATACTTATTTCTATTCAACTCTACCTTGACAGCATTTGACCCACTTGGAAGACACAATATGATCTTCACTCCTGCTGAAAAACAACATTTTGTTTGTTATCTGTCATTAGGTGAGTTTCAATGTTTTACTTCCACCATTTCACATTTTTGCCTTGACTTCAAAATAAAAATATATAATCACAGCATAGTCAAAGAGTTTGGTTGCAATCACAGATACAGAAGTGAAAATCTCAGTGTGTAAAAAGAAGCCTAATAAAAGCCTTTATTATGGAGAGTTGCTTTTATTGACTGCATTGACTGCTCTGTACTATTGGACAAGATTGTTTAGATGATAAATCTCTGGGTTATCAGGCTTAATTAGAATTTCAACATATTTTTTATGCTGCAGGTCTTCTGAGCCTATCACTGCTTACAGGTCAGTAAGTAAAATCTATGTTTCATGCCTGAAAACAGATGTATAGTATTGAGATAATCTGATTTCTACACCATGATATAATGAAAGGGACTTTCTTTTACTGAGTTAATGGTGACATAACCTACAGCTATTGTGCTTTACTTTTTACCAATTCCAGAATGTGAAAAAGTCAAGCTGGTCGGTCCTTCACGTTGCTCGGGTCGAGTGGAGGTCTTCCACTCTGACACTTGGGGAACGGTGTGTGACGATCAGTGGAGCACTGCAAACGCTGAGGTGGTGTGCAGAGAGGTAGACTGCGGGACAGTTCTTGAGGCCAAGAAAGGGGCTTTTTTTGGCGAAGGAAAGGAAGAAATCTGGCTGGACGATGTGCAGTGTACGGGTCATGAGTCGTCTCTCCTCAAGTGTGAACACAGACCATTTGGGCAAAATAACTGTGGCCACGGTGAAGATGCTGGAGTTGTCTGTTCGGGTAAAGCTGAAATCAATCCCTTATGTCAGTTTATGTTTGCTGTACTTAACCCATTTAAAACACTTAATCCAATGGCACACTTCTTACCTTTGTTATAGGAATAGTTGGACACTTTTGGAAACATCCTTGTTTGCCCTCTTGCTAAAAGTTGAGAAGATTGAACGTCTGTCAACCAAATCTGCCTATTATTGCTGGTACTACTGTTGTTATGATAACTGAGTCATTTCTGTTACTCTCAAATGAGTTGCAAATACAACAAAACAGGATAAAGAAGACGCTATTCAGTCATTTAGTCTATAATGGAAATGTATCCCTATAGTACCTTCCTTTTCCCAGCTGACCGCATGCCTGGCAGCAGACAAAACAATGCAGTAATAACGAGGTTTACGGGAAACCAATGTTGACGTAGTTGGTTTCGTCATTCTAAATCCATTCATTCTGCAGTCAACATTTACTTCATAATCAAACGTTCAATTGCAATTGTAATACAGAGCTATGGGATACTTACTGAAATAAGAAAATGAAAAGACTTAGCTTTATAAGTGAAAATCAAAATGCATCACAACATGAGCAGACAAGTTTGCTAATTCCACAATCCAAATTAACGTCCAGTTTTCTATCTGGAAGTAATCTGGCACGGCAAGTACCTTCCTCAAATTATATCAAGACCAGATATGGGAACTATCGAGAGATTGAGAAATACAGCTGTGGAGAAAAGCAGCTAACACAGCATTTATTTTAGGAACTGAGGATATTATTGCATCTCAAATTCGAAGACAATAGATTGTGTTATGATTAATTGCGAACTGTGCTTGAAATGCTTTTGCAGTAGCGGCACAAAAGCAAGTTTAGTGTGTGATTGGCTGCTACATATGTAAAGGGAAAAGGGCAAGGTCAAGAGGGAGAGTTGGGGGATAAACAGCCACCAGATTACCCTTTTGACTGTGTCTATATTTGCATTAAAAAGGTCATAGTGCAGTGCCCATGCATTCACCTCATGTCACCTTCACTCTACATCACGGTGTGGTTTATATTGCACTCCTGTAATGTTAGTGTACCAGATTAAAAAAATGGAATAAGCAGACGTTTCCTGATTTTTAGTCCATAGTGAGGATCAAGCTCCAAAAACGTTTGGTTATGCACTTCCCACATTGCAAATCAATAGTGCCGTTGGTTAGGCATCGTCTTATCACGTCATCAAGGGAATTTTTGTAGACTTTTGTTCGTACTTGCTTCCGTACAGTACAAAGATTTAAAGGCCCTGAAACATCTGGTCATATGTAAATAAGTTAAATATTTTGGTTCTTGGCTTGGACTCATTCCCTTCCTATTTAAGGGATTAGGTAACACCAAAGACTATCTTGATTTCGATATATATTTCTTCCTTTATGATTTGCAGAACACGTGAGGGTGGTCAACGGAAGCAATCGGTGTAATGGCAGGTTGGAAGTCTACCATGAGGGTCATTGGAAACGAATATGCAGCAGTGACTGGGGCAAAACAGAAGCTGACGTGGTGTGCCAAGAGATTAACTGTGGCACCGCTGTCACTACAACTGAAGATCTGTATTTTGGAGAGGCACGTGACATGGTTGGAATCAAGACCTCCTGTTTTGGAAATGAGAGCTCGATCTCACAGTGCAAGCTTCAAGAATTCAAGGAAAACTGTGTTGATGCTACGATTTTCTGTGCAAGTGAGTCAAAAACTACATCTGTATTTTTTTAGTACTGTACATGGTTAGACTGTCTGCTGTTGTGGATAACCCTCTTTTTCTTGTCCACCTGACAGACAGTAAGCCACTTCGGCTGATGAATGGGACCAATCGATGCAATGGCCGAGTGGAGCTCTTCCACGATGGACAGTGGGGAACAGTTTGTGATGACAGATGGGGCATGCAGGAAGCAGCTGTCGTGTGCCGCGAGATGAACTGTGGGAATGCTCTCTCAGTCAAGTACAATGCCTTCTTCGGCAGAGGTCGGGATCAGGTTTGGTTGGACGATGTTGAGTGTTCTGGTCATGAGAAATCCCTTGCTGACTGCCCACACAGAGGTTTAGGAGAACACGACTGTGACCACAATGAAGATGCTGGTGTTGTATGCTCAGGTAACACATGCCGAACTGTCTGTTGTTAAAATGTCAAGTACTTGAAAGGAAATCAGGTTGGTCAGAATCCTGATGATTGCATTTGTGTACCATGGTGATGCACGCATACATGTATCTACTGTATGGGCATGTTGAGCCCCTGCTATTTGCTAAGATCTTTTATCAAACATTACTTACACATGTCTCTTTTAGCTGGAGTATAATTTCAAATCCTGTACCATGTTAGAAAATCCTCCTGCAGCCTCTCACAATTATCCTTGGCTGTTCCTCTTTTTGTGGTTCTTGGTGTAAAATCACAGATTTATAAGCAGTACTATCTCTTCTCCTTTCCACAAACCCTTTCATCCTGAAAAGCAGAGGGAAATACTACATCTCACTGCTGAACTAATAACATTCTTCTCCAACATTTAAAATACAATAGTTAACCCTGACCCTAACTGCTTCCTTTCCAGCCTCAGTCAGATTGTTCAACGGGACTAACCGCTGCTCTGGCAGAGTGGAGGTCTCCCAGGGTGGCCAATGGGGGAAAATTTGTAACAATAACTGGGGCCAGCAAGAGTCTGCAAGGCTGTGCAAGGAGCTCGGCTGTGGACCTCCAAAAAATTCTCATGAAAGCTTCCATTTTGGTGACGCCAGACTGAAAGGGTATAGGACCACATGCGCCAGAAATGTGAGCTCTATCTCTGACTGCACATTTCAAGAAATCACAGGGACATGTGAAGGTGTTTCTCTTTCATGTACAGGTAAGACGGTGTAAGGTAAGTGATGTCTCTTTTCTTTCAAATATGCTGGAGCTAGATGGCACTCAAAGAAATAAATACTTACATTTAAAAAAGCTCAACAGCAATGTGTCTTTCCAGAAATCATGACCCGGCTACTCAAGATAATCCACAGACCCTGTTGTGAGCAGTTTCATCAAGGAGCTATTTTCTTTCTACTGAACTATACCTACAAATAATATCACTGAAGAAAACGTGAGTCTACTTATTATACTTATACAAAGGCTCCTGCTTGTGACAGCTGGTGACAGCCGAGCTTTACCATTTACTAGCCTAGTAAGCCAGTCTCTCATCCATGAGTGGATGCACACTTCCCTCTGTGAGGTGACACTTAAAAAAAATACATGAAACTGCTCACAACAACGTTTGTGAATTACTTTGATTAAGCTGGTAATAATACTGTAGTATTTGTTGTTGATTTTTTCCAGGTGTATTTCTTTGGCGCTTTGAACACCACAAACGGAGTGCCATCTAGTTCCATTATATTTGAAAGAAAGCCGACATCTCAAATAAATAGCACTACAGCTAAAGTACTGGATTACTTCAAACATTATTGGACCTTTCCCCAGATATTCCACCGATAAGGCTTGTCAATGGCACTGACCGATGCTCTGGCAGAGTGGAGGTTATGCATGATGGCCAGTGGGGAACAGTATGTGATGATGAGTGGGACCTCAGAGATGCAGAGGTGGTGTGCAGAATCATTGACTGCGGAACAGCTCAGACGGCCAAAACGAGTGCCTTCTTTGGTCCAGGCCAGGGAGACATCTGGCTGGATGATGTTGGCTGTGTCGGGAACGAGACGTCCCTCATGCACTGCAGACATCCAACCCTCGGGGAAAATAATTGTGGCCATAGCGAAGATGCTGGCGTGGTGTGTTCAGGTATCATCTCTGATAGGTTGTTCATTCTTCTTTATAAGTACATCATTTACTTATTTCACATACATACATTTATCCATTGCCCATAATGCCTCTGATGAATATATTGCAGGTTATGTTATCCCTGTTGGACACATTATGGACAGATTTAAAACAAATGATCAAAATCTTCTTCTGGTTCCTACATTTCACACAATGCAACTTAGCCAATGAGTAACATGACTGGCGGTGACCTTTCACATTACACACAACTTCTTCAGGAGCCACAAAAGGCTTTATGCTACTTGTTAAACATGTGCTACAGTACTCCTCAAAGACCTGCAAATACAGTTAAATGTGGAAAGTTCGTGGAGTTTTCCTTTAATAAGATGTTTTGTGTCAAAATACCAACTAACTAATTGCTTTTCGCTCCCATTTGCTTTGTAGCCAACATTAGACTCATTAATGGGACTGGCCAGTGCTCAGGCAGGGTGGAGTTTTCCCATGGTGACCACTGGTCAACAGCATTTAACTTTAACTGGGGAATGAATGAAGCTACAGTGGTGTGCAGAGAGATGAACTGTGGAGATCCTGTCAAGTTCACCGGATCATATGGTCAAGGCGGAGCCCAGAGAGGGTATAAGGTCGGTTGTAGTGGCAGAGAGAGCTCTTTGTCACAGTGCAGACTGACAGAATATGTCCGGACCAGAAACGATCGTATGGAAGAGGCAGCTGTCGAATGTTCAGGTAAGACTTGGTGATGAATTGAAATTTGAGATCCTTCACTAATTGTGAACAGAGATAGAACTACATGGTAAAGCAGCTCTTGTGCACATCTCATTAATTCAATTCAATTCAATTTAATTCAGTCTTTATTAGGGACACATCTCATGAGAGGTCCATAGCACCAATAAAATAAAAATAAAATAAAATAAAATAGAATAAAA
>CAEMYA010000010.1:7701481-7712424 GCA_903131615.1 Diplodus sargus
CGGTTATGTAATGGCCTAAATATTTTACCTCACTACACACTTTAAGGGCAATGTCAGACAGGAAAAAGTCAGGAAATATTAATTTTCTGTCTTCCCTGTTTCTGACAATCATAATATTACTCTTTTTTACATTATATTTGATGTCAAAATCTATCCCATATTGTGAGCATATCCTCAATAGCTGTTGAAGACCAGCACTACATGGGCATAGAATCACTAAATCATCTGCATACATAAGGTGGTTAATGAGAGAGTTACCAACTAAGCACCCTGTTCCACATTCATTTAACTGCACATTCATTAATTTTTATTATGTAAATTATGGTTAAATGCTGAGAGTAAAATGGACACTGAAGGTGGGTATGCTTCAGGGAGTGGCTCCCTTGTATTTAACAAGTCTATAGCATGTTGTGTCCTCAGGTTCTCTGTCAGATCCGGTCAGGCCTGAAACCATTATTGTTGTGGTATAGTGAAGAAATGTGCCGGCTTGTTTGTATTTCTTTAAGTTAATGACTATTGTCTCGGTCTAAGGACTAAAACTTGACTGGGCTTGACTTGAGACTTGGAGGCAGTAATGCTGAGGAAACCTGACTTGGTGCCACAGTTATATAGAAAAACACTGCTCTGACCATTTTGTTTATTGTGGAATGCTGCCCAATGAGGTCCCCAAAATAAGAATCATATAAGAAATTACATCTCCAGATTGAAAACGATTCCAAATTCAAATAAGAGAATCCAACAGGCTGCTTCCTGTCAGTCAGGCTAAGCAGTGAATAGTCCAGTAACTCAATAACTAGTTAATGTGATTATTACCTCATGATTCAAATAATGAAACACATAATTTACATAGTTGAGCAATAACTGAAGGATTGCTCAAATCACAGATGGGACTAAGCGAGGACTATGTTCCAATTGGAGTTGAAGCGATTCCTATATTCCATAGCGGCCCACACACTTATTGCAATAATCAATTACACCACGTACATTGTCAGTCTGTAAGGAAAAGCACTAATATATACACAAACATCAACTGTCATTCTCAGGCAACGTGAGGTTGTCCGGTGGGCACAGTCGTTGTGTTGGAAGAGTGGAGTACTACGACAAAGGCCAGTGGGGGACTGTGTGTGGTGAATCCTGGGATATGAATGATGCAACGGTGGTGTGCAGACAGTTGGACTGTGGGAGGGTTCATAAGATTACCACCATCGCTGAGTACGGCAGCGGCACAGGACAGACCTGGATTGATCAAATTGAATGCAATGGTTTGGAGTCAACACTGGCTCAGTGCCCACAAAGACCGTACAGAGACAGAAGTTGCAACACCACCTCAGTTGCTGGTGTTGTCTGCACAGGTAAGAAAATCTACAAAACATTACTAAGGGTTTAACAGTCTTGTTTGTTGATGTTGAGCAGTATCCCTATTTTTTTTATTATTCAGCTTTCGTCACTTAGTTTTAACTAAATCTATTGAGCCACTTTCAATCTTCTGATAATCATTTTATTTGACTTGATTTCACAGGTAGTTTGGAAGTCCGGCTGGTCAACACTAAGGATGAGTGCTCTGGCAGGGTAGAGGTCCGTCATGGTGACGTGTGGCAAACAGTGTGTGACACAGACTGGACTCTGAGTAAAGCTCAGGTGGTGTGTGACCAGCTGGAATGTGGAACTGCATTGAACGCTCCAGGCGCTGCCCATTTTGGCCAAGGCAGTGGATCAGTGGTGGAGGCCAGCGAGTCATGCTTTGGCAACATGACATTGCTTCAACAATGTTCAGCCAACGGTTTCCGAAGCTCACGGTGTGGGCATGACCATGATGCCAGTGTCCAATGTGCAGGTACAGCCTTTTAAACACCTGTTCACAATTTGATTCTGTTTATACACAGCAAGTAAAACAGGAGGATGAGAATTCAATTTATTTATGTGTTTATCCAGGTGCAACATCAGGCTTAAAATCCCCCTCCAGTCAAATCTGTGTTTTGCTTTTTGTTCCTATGGTTAGCTGTTCGACATTCTATGTTGAAAATGTAAATCATTGAAATCAGACTTTGATGAGTGGTGAGATGTAGCAAGCAGCTAGTTAGCTTGGCATAGAGACTGGAAAAATGATGAATCAACTACCCAAAATGAATCATAAATCAGATATAAAGAGCAAAGTAGTGAACTAATGAGGTTCTGGTCAGTGAGTTTTGTTCCTTTTGGACAGAGCCAAGCTAAATGTTTCCCTGTTTCCAGACTTACATTCTAAGCTAAGCTAAGCAACCTGGCCACTAGCTCTAGTGATATCTCACAGTATGGTATCAATATTTAAATTGAACGCTCAGCGGGAGAGCATTTACACACTATTTCGCTGCTTTGATATTTTATTTGGATTACTCAAGTGACTTATTGAGTCATATTCCACATAACTATTGTTTTGCCAATAATGGAGGCCTATTATACTTTTTCCCCCCTTTCCTTCAGTGTTTATAGTCTGCACCAGCAGAAGCTCCTCTATCCCACAGAACACACTGCTCCTGAAGAGGCCTTGTCACTTGTACAACCTTTAATTCTGAGACCTTGTGACATCACACTAAGTCACCATTTCACACATTGCATAATTTATGCCTAGTGGCTAGTTTGGCATACAAGAATTGCTTTAGCACAGTTGCCCTGTTGCTATAAGCGCTGGGTCAGGCATGTGTGAGCTGACCAATCAGAGCAGACTGGGTATTCAGGAGGGGGGAATTAAAGAGACAAGCACTAAAACAGACAGTTTCAGACAAAGGAGGAATACAATGGTGCAGCATGAGACGGTTTTTTGTGTGTTTTTTGAGATTTTGAGCATGTAATCCTGTTCTACTGAAGGAGAAATTCAATAATCCAAATACACTTTTATAATTGTATATAAAAGCTTGTTTCAAGGATTGTCTCTTGCATTTGGACTCACTTCATTTCTGTCCTCATATGCAGCACAGATCCGGTTAGCCAGCGGCTCAAGTCAGTGCTCTGGGAGAGTGGAGATCTTCTATAAAAGCCAGTGGGGAACTGTGTGTGATGATGAATGGGAAATGGCCAATGGCGATGTTGTATGTAGACAGCTTGGCTGCGGTCATGCAATTTCTGTTCCTACAAATGCCCACTTTGGTAGAGGCAGTGGTCCAATATGGCTGGATAACGTGGAGTGTACAGGCCAAGAGTCTGCTCTGTCACACTGTAATCACAACGGATTTGGAGAAAATAACTGTGGGCATGGTGAAGATGCTGGTGTTATCTGTTTAGGTAAGAGGCCTGTCTCATTCTGAATCTGTGAATGAAGTCTTTACCTCAGATAAAACTGCGGCAGCTTTTATGACTAAACTAAGTAAAACTTACTCTCTGTTTCAGGTGCTCTGGGGAAGCCCCAAATTACTTTCAGTCCGGCTTCAGATGTAAAATGGGGTGACAAAGTTGAAATCACCTGCACCGTTGTATCAGAACACCTGGGTGGGACATTCATCCTGAGAAAGATGGAAGGAAATTTTCGAACGGAAAAATACTCCGAACACGAAGCTGCAACCTTTATCTTCCCTTCAGTGGAATTCAGCCAAAAGGGGTCATACTACTGTGAATATCAGAAGAAGTTGCCCAATCAAGTCATCTATTATCCTCAAGGAAATGTAGCTGAACTCTCCGTCACAGGTCAATAATTTTGTGCTTTGTTTGTCCACTTGAACATAATTGATGGAAATTTGAATGAGCAAGATTGCAAAGATAAATCTGATCTCTATGAATCTCTGTCTGTTCTGCAGTGAAAATGGACATACCCACAATCTCCCTGACATCCCCTTATGCAATGGTGATCTACAGCCCGGACAAGATATCGGTCAATGAAGGCAGCAGCTTCTCCATTACCTGCTCTACTCATTCGACATACACTGGAGGTTACTTCTATCTGAGAAAGTCCAATATGACCGTCACAGAGGCAATGCCTGCATCCGGCCACTCTATCTTCTACTTGGCGACGTTTGAATTCCCTTCATTACAGTATGAGCACCAAGGAGAATATAGCTGTGTCTTTGGTGTTAACATCTCCAGCATGTCCTTCTGTTCTGTTCCCTCAAAGTCACTGCAAGTCAATGTTATTGGTGAGACTCAAAAGCCCTTCAGCATTTGTCTTTCTGGAGTGATTATGGCTGGTTTTCCCCTGCGCTATTATCATATATTATATACTCTATATATATTATTATTATTATAACACTATTACTTATCCTTTCCTTTAATCTCTGCAGTAGCCTCGTCCTCTTCAACTGTCGCAGGAGTTGTAATTGGGCTACTGCTGGTGCTACTGGCGCTGGGTGGTGGTTACTGGTTCTGGAGAAAGAGAGGTCTGGGTGCTGGTAAGTGGCAGACGTACTTTTTATATTACACTAAACTACATGTTTTGACCGCATGAAACATTTTCCTTCCAGTCTTCTTGCACAGATGCACTTCTGTTTATTTTGGTTTTCATGACCCTCAACTTTACCATTTTAGTTCAGTCCTTCAGCTGAACAAGAGGTAGACAGAGACGGACATATTTACACATTTAGGGCAACAACTTAAGATGGGGATATTATGTCAGTGTTGTTCTTAAAACTTGTTGGGATGACCGTTAGCTGATAGCCGTAAACATGTTGATCTGGATTTCACCTGGATATCACTCATCTCGAGATGTTCTTTCAAAAACAATGTCTGCTGTAGTCATGGTGATTTTATGCTCCCTTTTCAGGTACCTTGGTTCAGTTTAGTAACAGGTTTGGAGGAGCAATAACAAACGATGTAGACGACAGAAGCAATGGAGCATTTGATGGAAGGTATTTAAAAAAGACGACTCTGATGGTATTTGCAAAGATACACGTATTGTATTTTACATCAAACAACTTGAACGACACCCCAGTGATCGCATTGTCCCTTTCTTTATCTCACTCAGTACTCGCACTACCCAAGTGAATGAGAATGTGTACACTCGCAGCCCGGTAGAGAAGAAGGTTGATGCTGATTTGGATAACTCTGTCGAGAGGGTCCCGGAAGACCTGTCTGGGAGAGTGTGTTACGAGCTTGAACCACTCGTTGTCCCGTGATGGCAGAATGACTCAAGAAATGATGCTATTTCACTGAATTCAAAGAGCAAGTTTCAGGTCTATCACACCTGTAACCACACCCAGAAGTGATGTCACCGTGTACTGACACAGCCTTGAAGGAAACAAGATTTTTTTAGCTGGTGTGCCTTTTTTTCTTTGAGCTAGACCACAGGAACACTAGGGACCTGTTTTTCATTTGTTGTTCCCACCTCTTTTTATGTTACCAAATTATTGAGAAATCTACCAACTTTACAGGAACTCCAATAAATGCTGTGTGACTTGCCGTATCAAATTATATGTAGAAAAAGAGATTTGGATAATCCACTTGAATAATAACATACATGATGCTTGTGTAAATGGGCAAATGAGTGCTTGTAACATTTATTTTACTTGTTCCTGCAGTGATTTTGTTTGTTTCTGTGAGATTCTGATATCACAAAGTTTAAGTCTATTGATCTGCAGGAAGATACTGATTACATTGTTTTTGTGTTACATGATAATCTGCTTTTTTGGTGTAAGTGAGTGCACTTGAATAAATGTGTTTTTTCTTACCTCACCATTTGACGTTCTTATTTTTGGAAGCGAGTGACAGATACTATTTTTCTCTTTTGAATCCAAGCTGTTTGCAGGTTGCATAGTGATGAGGTAATGTCAAAGACCATAAAACAGCTTATTTCTCCTGGCTGTAAGACCCATCAATTCATCCTCTGCAATGCACCACCAAAAAGTTTTAATTTTACTTGTTATCTGATGAAATCTTACCAGGTGACAGGCATTAATAATAACTAATATAACTCTATAGAAATAGCCAATCTTCTGATTTATTGACTTCCATTATAACAAAGAAAAGTATCAGCGTCAATGAAAGTTGAATATTTTGAAAAAAAATTGTAAAATGTTATTTGAACGTTAATTGTATATATGGTCTTTTTAATGTTTTTTGATTGTGTACATGTCAAAAAGGATCAGCAAATGATCACAATCAGTTTAATGCTTTTGCACAGCATCTCAACATTCACAAAAAGAAAGGAATGTTTCTGCAGCAGTATAAGAAAGGCTGGTTTATGTCAAGAAAAGCTCAAACTAATTCAAATGTTGTGTCACTTTCATCAAACACATTTTCTTTAGTGACTTAGATTTGTTTTCTCATGCTAAGTCATAAAGAAAGGGGGAAGAATGGCTTTTCTGTGTACTAATTCAACATAAAATTACTGCATATACTGTGACTGTATATAACGAATAATTATCAAAGATTGGAGGGGACGGATGTTTTGGTTGGGCAATGGGAGTCAGTGATCAACCTCCATTAAAAAAACAACACAAAAATGTTTAATTTTATTGTTGTTGTTTTTTTTATCACAACAAACAAGAATATTGTAGACAGACAGAGGCTTAACAGATGTATGATATGATGAAATGTGAAAAGTGAATGCAGCTAATTTGTTCATATGGGTTTATTACATTTATTTCAGTTGGAAAAGTGCTCATAAATGTATTGCTGCTGTTAATATTTGTATAGTTAATGTTGCGAATGATACCAAAATGTCCTATGTTTTGAAAGGCTGTTGAACTACTACTCAGGGTTTCTAGCATTCCCGTTCCAGCATTATGTTACTTGTGGCTGGATTTTCCTGCTGTAAGTAATGTCTTTTTCAAATAGTATGTAGATATTATGTAAGAATTTAATATCCTCTCATCCCCTGTCTTTAATGATTGATCCAAATGTCAACATACGTCCAGGTTGCAGTCCAGTCCAGGCAGCCCCTTTAATTTATAATAATCACTGGATCTGTGCATAGGACTTCTATCCTTTGGATGTTTTAGAAGTGATATTTTTTTAGTTTGAACTGTGATGTCATTTAATCGCAGCAACCAGACTGATTGAATTTAAAAGGTAAGAGGGGGACTTCGACACTGTCGCTGATTTTGGTAAAGACAAATATTGCATGGTTTCCAGAAATCAAGCTTTTTTCGTTGCTCTGTAAACGACAGACACCACCATTTGTTTATTTTTTTTAAATGAAGAGTAACAATACTTATTTCTATTTTACTTTACCTCTACAGCATCTGACCCACTCTGAGGACACAATATGATCTTCCTTTCTGCTGGAAAACGACATTTTGTTAATTTGTCATTAGGTGAGTTTCAGAGTTTTACTTCCACCATTTCACATGTTTCCCTTGATTTGAAAATAAAAATATATAATCACAGCATAGTCAAAGAGTTTGGTTGCAATCACAGATACAGAAGTGAAAATCTCAGTGTGTAAAAAGAAGCCTAATAAAAGCCTTTATTATGGAGAGTTGCTTTCATTGACTGCATTGACTGCTCTGTACTATTGGACAAGATTGTTTAGATATTTATGATAAATGTCTGGGTTATCAGGCTTAAGAAGAACATTTTACCATATTTTTTCTACAGCAGGTCTCCTGAGCCTATCAATGCTTACAGGTCAGTAAGTAAAATGTTTCATACCTGAAAACACATATTCACACATATATTCTGATTTCTTCACCATAATATAGTAAAAGGGACTGTCTTTCACTGAGTTAATGGTGACAGAACCTACAACTATTGTGTTTTCCTTTTTCCCAATTCCAGAATGTGACAAAGTCAAGCTGGTCGGTCCTTTGCGTTGCTCGGGTCGAGTGGAGGTCTACCATGCTGACACTTGGGGAACGGTGTGTGACGATCAGTGGAGCACTGCCAACGCTGAGGTGGTGTGCAGAGAGGTAGACTGCGGGGCAGTTCTTCAGGCCAAGAAAGGGGCTTTTTTTGGAAAAGGAAAGGAAGAAATCTGGTTGGATGATGTGCAGTGTACTGGTCATGAGTCGTCTCTCCTCAAGTGTGAACACAGACCATTTGGGCAAAATAACTGTGGCCACGGTGAAGATGCTGGAGTTGTCTGTTCGGGTGAGGCTGAATTCAATCCCTTACCTCAGTTCATGTTTACTGTACTTGACCCATTTAAAACACTTAATCCAATGGCACACTTTGTACCTTTGTTACAGGAATAGTTTTGGACACTTTTGGAAACATCCTTGTTTGCCCTCTTGCTAAAAGTTGAGAAGATTGGTGATTGATAGCTATTTGCTACTTTCTTTAAAAAAATAAGAAAATAAAAAGACTTAGCTTTATAGCCCAAATAAAATGGATCACAACATAAGCAGACAAGTTTGCTAATTCCACAACACAAATTAACGTATTAACGTTACATATGCGAAGAGCAAAGGCCAGAAGGTAGAGTTTGGGGATAAACAGATACCAAATTACCCTTTTGGCTGTGTCTATATTTTCATTAAAATGGTCTGTAGCCTGTTTTTAGCTACCGTGAGTCGTCTCTGCAGTCACAAAGCACACACAGTTGTTGATTTAAGCCTTTTATTGCTTGAATCCGTAATTCCCAATAGTAGCTACTGACACTGGGACTGAACGCGGCCTGCGCGTCTCGGTTCGACTTCTCTCCGGTGCATCTCCCATGCCTCCTCAATCCGAGGTTCAGCAAGCTACTGCATATAAAGGGAGAGAGTGATTAGCAACTCGGTGCCAGCCATGCCAATCACTCACCTCGCACTGCTCTCCTGGGCAATCTCCACCTCTCTCTCTCCCGCAGCCGCACCTCGACCACTCACTCACCTCCACATACCTCCTTCGCCCAACTTAGGCTGGGGAGCAGTGGCGTGCACAGACTTTTTGAAGGGCAGGGGCGAAAAGAAGGGCACTTTGGCTCACGTTTTGGCTCCCAACAGGGCAGGTGAGCGCACGTTTTTGCTACCCAGGAGGGCACTTTAGCACGCGTTTTTCAACAATAGGGCCACGAGGGGGGTTGCCCCCTGCCCCCACCCCCCTTGTGCACATCACTGCTGGGGAGCCATTCGGCCGAATCTAACCACCCCCGGAGTGAGAGAGAAAATCAGCCATGGCTATCTGCGCCCTCGGTTTGTAGACCTCTCTGAATTTAAAGGGCTGTAAAGCCAGGTATCAGCACGTGATGCGGCTGTTGGCATCTTTCATGTGGTGAAGCCACTGGAGGGGAGTATGGTCCGAACAGAGGATGAACGGCCGCCCCAGCAGGTAAGACCGCAGAGCACTAACTGCCCAACGGAAAGCCATACTCCTTTTCGATGGTACTGTATCGAGACTCCCTCTCGGACAGCTTCCGGCTGATGTACAGCACCGGGCGGGTGGTCCCCTGCACTTGCTGAGACTAAACCGCCCCCAGCCCGTTATTCGAACCATCGGTCTACAGGAGAAAAGGGAGAGAAAAGTTAGGTGTGCGGAGGAGAGGCTCCCCACAGAGGGCTTATTTGTGAGAGACTCGAGCAGTGCGGCCACCTGCTGTATATGCTCGGCCCAGCTGCCACTGTGGATGATCACATCATCCAAGTAGGCGGCCTCATACGCAGCATGCGGGCGCAGCACCCAGTCCATAAGGTGCTGGAAGGTGGCTGGGGCACCGAACAACCCAAACGGAAGTGTAACGAATTTCCACTGGCACCACAGGGTAGCTGTGAATATACCCATGCACACACCTTATATCCACGAGGATTCCTCCACCAAAGCCCCGGGGCAAACCAGGTTTTAGTGGATTATGGACTGCAAACAGCCCGAATACACCATTGCCTGATGTATACCCCCTTGAATCCTTACCGGAATCCTGTATGTCCCCCCTGGACCGGGGGAGGGTGTAGGAGTGCCAGCAACCCTGATCACCTGGCAGACCTCCATAAGTGGACACTCCTGGCGGAAGTGTCTGGGCCGCCTGCACCTCCAGCACTGCTGCCCTGGTGCTTGAGAAACCCCCTGTGGGTCGAGAGCAGCGCCCGTAGCGCCTGGAGACTGGGTTGGAGAGGAAGCATAGGGAGTATTAGAGTGGTGTGCAGGGGAGGGTTGAATGAATTCGTGGTGTGGACCAGGGGACACGGGCAGCGGTATGGCTCTCCGCCGGGAGTTGGAGGCTGGCCCTCTGGCGGTTGGCCCTTGTGGTGGACCGCCAGAGGGCCAGCCTCCAACTCCCGGCGATCAGATCCTCCATGAGGGTAACTGCGGCAGTCAGGTCCGGCGGTCGGTGGCACCGCACCCACTCTGACGTCCCCGTCGGGAGCCCCTCCCAAACATGACTTGTTCAAGCATCCGCTCCTCCAAAGCTGTCTCCCCAGGCTGCAGCCACCTGGTCGCAGCGTCCTTTAGCTTTTGGGCGAGCGTGAAGGGCCTGCCCATGGACCCTAACTGGATGGTCCGGAACCGACGTAGGTGATCCTCAAAAACTGCTCCGAATGGTGGACGGCAGGGCGAGGGCTGCTCTCTGGGCCTCCCCCGACAGTAAAGGGATCAGCCACACGGCCCACTCCAACGCCGGCCAGCCGCACGCCACCGCACGCCACCGCACGCCACCGCACGCCACCGCACGCCACCGCACGCCACCGCTGTCAATTCAAATGTCTCCAGAAAACTCTGGGGACTGTTCTCCGCCGCCAGTTTGTGGAGTGCGATGCCCGCAATGTTTGAGGAGGGGGAAATGTTGCCCCTGTCCCCAACCGAATCAGCAGCGACTGTATAGCAGCTGGGTCTGCGCCACCGCCTGCTCTCGGTGCAGCGCGGCGATCTCCCCTAGAATTTGACACAATGCCGTGACCGGCTGCGGATGCTGAAGGTCTGTCATGTCTCTGTGCGCTCGACCGCCAAGTCCAGTTGGGCACCAGTGTAGCCTGTTTCAAGCTACCGTGAGTCGTCTTGGCAGTCACAAAGCGCACACAGTTGTTGATTTAAGCCTTTTATTGCTTGAATCCGTAATTACCAATAGTCTTCGACTTCTCTCCAGCGCATCTCCCATGCCTCCTCCATTTGGGTCCAGCACGCTACTG